>JAAXYX010000296.1:0-46028 GCA_036851915.1 Ptenothrix huangshanensis
ATGGACTTCAAGTTCAAGTATAATAAAAGAATACGTACCTAGTGACCTCATAAACAAATTATTGAGCGAGAAAAACTAACTAGCATAAGGGAAAAAAATTCGTAAAGGGAAGAATCGATTTTAACTCGTCTTCGAAATTCAAAATGTCCAAATTCAAATTTCAATTTCGCCTATATTCAGGAGAATTTCACTATGAAATCGAACCTATTCTGAGCTATAGGGTATGCGCTGTCATATTTAGTCATCGGGAAAACCCATAGGTCTGTCGTTTCAAAGATAGCTTCCCGAGAATGAAACCTGACAGTTTCGACCAATGTGCTTAATTGTGGCCACCCTCATGCGCCTAATTGTGGCTTACATGTTACCACTGATTTCTCCGCTTTCAATGCCAGGAAAAGTCTTGCAAGAAATCAAACTTGCATTTCAAATTAATTTCAAGCGTAATAAAACCTAGTACAAGCGTCAAGCAAACTATTGCCCTCTTTATAAAATCCTATTATACTAATATTAGAAACCACTACACCCTTCAAAAAAATCGTTTAAACTGTTGTAACGAGGTTACACAGGTTAGTTGGAAAGTACTTACTACATGCTGCTACGTAAATCTTACAAGCCCTTCCTGTACACCGAGTTGTTCAGCTACATACTTCGTTAATTCATGGGGGCCACAATTAGGGCTCCTACTTGCAGTGGATTTTCTGTGCAAATTTGGGTGGCCACAATTAGGACCTTAGGGGCCACAATTAGGGCACTCTTGCTATTTTCCAAGATTTCGATTTTTTCAGGTATTGCAAGTGATAACTACAGAAGTATACTACCAGTTACATTGAAATTTTTTGTGTAAGTGAACCAATGTCAGGACAGCCAAAATATTCACTGACGATGAGCTTAACTACAAACTCACTTTTTCAAAAGTTACAGCACCTCAAAGTTTATTTTCGATGAACCCGGCCACAATTAGGCGTTCTCACACTACTTATTTTGTTGAGGGATTTGAAACATGTGACGGTATATACATGCATGCGGGGACGGTACTCGGTATTCATTTCATGGAAACAACTGATGACGTTTCTAAAGAATTCGTATCAAATCGTGGCATTTAGTTTTTTAAAATAAAAATCGATATCTATGGTATAGACGAACTCCGCGTTTGGTATTTTTTGCCTTTTCTGAATTATTCCTAACATAATGGCATCAGAATCAGAGCATTTCTAATTCGTACATACAGGGTGGCAATTAAGTTCTGATACATTCTTTGAATGCCTGCCAAAATTTTATTTCTTATTGCATTCCTTTAAAATTCTAGCATGATAGGGCCAACATATTGAAAATGACGGAAAAAAATTGTCGTAGCCCTTGCTTGTTCCGTTTCTTACCCGGAGGTTAAAACATAGCAACGTTCGGATATCATTGCCTTACACAGGCAAGGTAAGATTAATGATGAGATTTTAAAAATTGTAAAACTAGAAAACGTAACCCGAAGTTTTCATTATCAAACTGTCAAGCGGTAGCGGTACTGTGAAAAATTTTTACAAAAGACGTTTGAGTGCGAATTTGAAGAAATCCTCCCCGCTCGGGACACAAACTTGCGCCCGATAAGGAAGTTTCTTCCAAGACAATCCTGTGAGCACTTAACCTTACCTCCGAATGCGAGCATTCAAAAAATATATATACCTAGGTATGCCATTTTCTGTAGCAAGCGCAGACTTAAAAAGAGACTTAAGAAATGCAAAGCTCCGGTATTTAAGGAGGCACGACGACTAAAAAGACTAGCTTCAGGCTAGTCCAACTAAGCTTCGCTGGACTTACCTCACTTTACACTCAAGAATTCTTGGACATGCCTCATTTTACATCTAGTAATCATTGGACTTGCCTCATTTTGCCTCTTAACCGTCGATATGTGACCAAAATTCGTTCCTTAAAAATTAGAATATAAAGCTGTTTATCTAATTTAGTTGGTTCCATAAAAATAAAAACGCTAATGTCGAGCATATAAATTAGGACTTTTGTGTCAACCTTCATGGATGTTGGTAGGTGGTAATAGATGTGGTTTCTTGGGACGAATACGATATTTTTTCAAATCGGAATGCAAGGAGTCAATATGAGCTCTTGCATTCTTCTTCGGTCGTCCAGGACACTGGAATATTGATCATCTGAGAGTCCGGTAGAAGGGCAGACGTCGAAAATTGTTTGTTAGACCCTGGTAAACACATAAAACTAATTGAAAAAATAAAAAAAATGGCGCGCATTCCCTCGAAAACGGAGGCTTTTTTCGTTAAAACAAGTTCAATTTTGTTTGAAAGGTCATTAAGGTCAAATATCTTCATGCCGACATTTTGATCCAAGGTTGGTTTGGAATTAGAATTAAATTCTCTAAAAAATGGTACCTATCAAATTAGTTAACATTTAGTACTTTTGGTGTACTTATGTGCTCACAAAAATACTACCTTGATATGTATGTAATTCAAATGAAAAAACTAGATATTTTCATGGAAGATGGTTTCGAATTAGGTAATCACAATATATAGAGCATGAACTTGCTTTAAGGATCCTTGTTTTTCTCCTTTACGTGCAAAAAATTAACTCTTGTTTCTTAGCTTCAAGTGCACCACTTGCTAACTCGTTGTCTGGGATGCCCATGTTTCACGGAAGATTGATTACTCTTGAGTTTCATAGCAATTACCATTTAGCTTGTATTTGGCTTACAGAGTTTCAAGCTGATTGTTCATGCGAGACTACTTCGATTAATGATGCCACATGTGACTCTATGTCATTATAGATCTATAACGACAATCTTACCATAATGGTAAAATCGCTGTCCCTAGAGATGTTAAATTAAATATAATCAGCTTATTTCAAAATTTACAGCAGATATAATGAGACTTTTTCATTAGCCCTTATGGAGTTTCTCTGGATCCGTCCGTGATGAGTTTGGTCATTAGGGTAGGTTAAGGTAATTGTGATCAGTTTTTACGTGGTCAATTTTTGACTTATCCCATAACTCAAGGTAGCTAGACATATCGTTCTTTAACAGGTAGCTTCATCCGAGAGATTTTGAAAAAGAAATGAGGCTGGAGCAGAAAAGAAAGAAATGTATGAGCCTTATGTGTAAATTATTTTAAAAACAAATATAACTTGGATGAGATAGAGGTTATTGGTTTGCATGTAGGAGCAAGAGGTACAATAAGTACCCAATTTCAGGAATTTGTTAAAGAATTTAGACTGTTATATACATTAGTTAATGATATAATGATGATAGCATTACGTGGTTCTATTCAGATATACAATCATCACCTACATGAATAGTTAGAAGTCATTTGAGAAAAATGTATTATTCTGTAAACTGAGTCGTGCGGCTAGTACAGTTGTGTTACAGTATCTTAATAAAGTTTTCTCTATTGTGTCTATGTAATTTCAATAGGATAAACTAACGTCAGTATAGAGTATATGATTTATAGTATATATACCCAGCCTGGGACCAGAAAATTGTAATTTTGGGGATTCTAAAAGGGGAAAGTTGAGATATCGAAAATAACAACAATGAGGTTCCACGGGAATTGGTAATACTAAAAATTCAGAGAAAAAATCAGGAAATGTGGCATATGTTTGCATGATTTTTATCTAGTAACACTAACTACTACATCAAGTATTTGCTTGCCAAATGCTTAGAAACTTAGAATTAACTAAATATATTTTTTATGCTTTTTGCAAGAATGCAAGAAAACTCCACTAATCTGCTTATCTGCATCTTGTTTACCTTTTTTGCAATGCTGAGTTGACGGGATGGGATATGGGATTATGGGCTATGGGATGGGAGATTGGAGATGGGAATAATATCGCAAACTCTGAACTGAATCTATAAGCTGGCAAACATTAGCGCTAAACTTGAAAGGTGGGATGTGTAAAAAAAATTCATTAGAAAACCTCTAACTCTAGACTCTAGCTTCCTGAGTCCTGAGTCCTGAGTATATCTTGATCGGTCGGGGACCTCGGGGATCAGCTTTTGACTGTTTGACAGATTACGGAGAGACTTCCACTTTTACTACTTACAATAATTACTTACGTCTTGTACATCTTGTATTGTTGGTTAGGAGTTAGGACATTAACAATTAAGGTGCCTTGAAATAACTATCAATATCCAACAGTCAGTTAGGTCTCCTTTCCTTACCTGTCAACTGTTCGCAGCAGACAGAAAAATAGTTCATGAGTGCACGGAGATTAAACTGCATTTTTTACCTTCTTCTGATTTGATTGCATTTATTACCCCTCAATCTAGTGCCCAAGAATAAGTATTATATACTGACAATGGCAATCTACAGCTTTTACATAATTGCAAAATCCGGTCAGTTAATGTTTAACTATGAGCATAATTTCCCTAAAGTTGAAACGGAGAAAGTGTTCAGTTACCCCATGGATGTCAAGTTGCATTACAAGAATCATCGAACGACAGTTGTCTTCGGCCAACGGGACGGTATATTTGGTAATTCGGTGCTTTTTATATTAAAATATGGTATTGGAGTTAGTGGGTATTTCCCAATAACAAATAACCCGAAAAACCTTCCTAATTTTTCTTGTCAATTAGTATGTATGTCTGGACCAACTTACGATTTCCCGTCATCGAATGACGAATTTCCGTCATCGGCGGACGACGAAATTCCGTCATCGGAGTACGAAACTCCGTGGTCCGATGACGGAATTTCGTCACCGGATGACGGAATTACGTTACCCGATGGAATGTGTCCATTTAGTAAGTTGGTGAGTGGAGTGGAGTAAGTTGGTCCAGACTGACAGCTATAACTTCTTTGAATAGTTGTTTGTATTTGTCTATTATAATTACTTTTATGTATTTTATTGAAGGTGTAAGTATGACTTAGTTATAACACACTAGTCTCCATTGTATTTTACTATTAAAAAGTGCTTAGTGATTTTGACCTTTCTATCAGGACCAGTATTTGCTCCATTCACCATTTGGCATTCAATGCATAATACCAGAAATAACTAGCTGTTTTAAAACACTATTAATTTTCCTTGCCAAATTTTTTTAGCAACTCTGCGCTGCGGATAGACTGATATCATAGTATTGCTTCCCAATTGAACACGCGTGCCTCCAAATTTGTTGTTGAGGAATATAGTATTTTTCTTACTTTTTTATTTAGTCGGTCAGACATTGCTCTCTGTGAATGGAGTGGCAGTTCAAGAAAATCGAATGATGACCGATAAGCCCGAAGACGTGTTCGACTACCTTTCCAAACCAGAGAACTATCCTGTTACGTAAGTTTATCATTCTAATTGCCAAAAGTAGATAGCAAAAACATACCTAGTCTAAAAATAAAATAAAAAAGCCAATTATTTGCATACACTTGTACTCCGAATGTCAATCTTGATCGTGGATATTTTGGAATTTTTAGATGCCGTTTCGGTCGTGCTAGAATGGAAACGAATGAAAACTTAGCAGTTGGTAGTGTGTTCTACAGTGTCTTTGCACTAGCTAGTCAGCTAAGTCCAGAAGTACATAGCTCCGGTATTCAGTATTTAGAAACAGAAACATTTAAGCTCCACTGCCTTCAGACATTGACAGGTAAAACGTAACGGCTATAAAATTCTGCTGCAATGGGGAAAAGACTAGTCATTTCATCCTATATCCATACATAAATATTTGCTTATATTATTTATGCTAACTAATTGTAAAATTTGGTTGCAGGTGTTAAATTCTTTTTAATTTCGGATCCCAAGCTTCAAGGAATGGATGCCGTCGTTCGTAAAATCTATGAATTGTATTCCGATTATGTGTTAAAAAACCCTTTCTATGCTCTCGATCAGCCCATTCGATGCGAATTATTTGTCGACAACTTAAAGAGTCTCCTTGAAAATGTGGAAAAGACCGGCATCACCAATGTTTAATTTAGATTGTTATTGTTATTATTGTGTATGTAAGTACTTTAATATTAGTAACTATGCATAATTACTAGTTTTGTTTGCAAGTTCGTATGCAATTCGAGGGCGGCAATATTGTACCGTGCTAAGTTTAAATGAAGGTATAAATTATTATATGTATATACATATATGATATATCAATTGTTAGTTGGTCAGAATCAAGTTCAGTGATTCTTCCGTTCAGTGAGTCCTTAAATATTCTAAACTTCTGGTTCTGCCTATGATGTTTGTTTCTAAACCTTTCTGTTTTGTCACATTTGATAAGTATGAAAACGTTTGTTTAGCATGCATCTGTTAATTAACCAGTGCAATGCAGTGGTGCTATAGTTTATTATTATTATTAGGCTACATTTATCGTCAAAAGTCTTGCTCTTGTTTTGATTAAACTACTTTTTTATGGGCACTCTGCGGTCGGATTGATTCTCTTTATTAATGTTCGATTAGCGTCGGTGAAATAAATTCCTGCTTTCTGTTATTTCTCCTTGGGCTTTATTGTCGGCTAGATTCTACGGCGTGAGCATAGAGTTGATTAGTTGATATCGTCGTTGACGCTTATACTGAATACGATGGAAACATTCCAACCTTCCCGTTCACATATTATGTTACACAAAATTTGTGTTTAAACGAGTTCGATATGCAACATAGTTATGTGTACCTCTGCCTACTTGCTGCAGAACGGTGGATATTAGATAATGTTAATTTGTATGTAAGTACTTAAATGACTTTTCATTTTCACTCGCTCGTCCCACTCGCATAAAAAGCAGTCTCCATGTATATTCCATGTTAAGTCTTACGTCGCCATAAACCAGCAAAGAAGCTTGCACTTTCTCAACAGTGCCGAAATAGCTCAGTTGGGAGAGCGTTAGACTGAAGATCTAAAGGTCCCTGGTTCGATCCCGGGTTTCGGCAACCAAACTTTTGGATCTTTCCCCCCGAAAATAATTTTCCAAAGCTTGGATCGACTTTGTGTTAGCTGCAGATAAAATAAAGTCTAATTATTACATTTAAAAGCTGCAGTCTACAATACTATTTTGTCACCTCCATAATCACATAATTACAACTAGCATCCATCCATTTACCAGGAAATACTTACGATGACATTTAAAAAATATTAAAGAACCTTTGTTCTATAATCCTGTCTCTGCACGCATAGTCATGGATGGTGTAATTATAATTAGATCAATAAGTCATCTCTATGAGTAACATCCCCCAAAAGTTTCACAGCTATGTGATAAATTCATTTGGGTTTTAAATTAAATGCGTGTAGCTATCCAAACTGAGGTATGTACCTCATTAACAATTGTAGTTATATTTATAATTACTAGGAAGAAAGTGTCCATAGTCGACGTAAATACACCGTAAACATCGCTTTAGTACACACAGACAGTAAGTCTAAGCCCTAGTAACTGTAACTGTAACTAGTAACTAGTACATAAGTATTTAAAAGCAATAGCAATAATAACAAGAGCAATAAAAATATTCAAGTTCACAAAAGTTCATCATCATGCTCAATCCTCCTGTCCTGTATTCTGTATGATCCTTTCCTGATCACGATGAATCCCGTTCACCTCGATCCACCATCTTGTGAGACAGATGACAATGACAGCAACCGAGTAGAGAGGATTGCACCTTTTGCCCACCAAATCACCCCGTGTTAGTACCGATACATCACTCGAAGACTTGCTTTTATTATAGTGCGGAGTGGTTGGGAGACGCTCATAAATTAGAAAATGCAAAATATATTTTATCCCCAAACCCATCTCCCTAAAGCATCTTTTAGTAAAATTAAGTTACACATTTTACACTGCCTTGCACAGTGTCCTTTACATAATTACGTACTACTTACGAGGGAATGGGCACCTAATTTGGCTGTTATAATTTTTTAAAAAAAAGCGTATGTAAAAAAATGTAAATTCCCTTCAGAATGTGATTACTCGATTGCCAGATTTTTCAAACCTCAGTTGTCCTAATGCTAATTAAATAGAATGTTACCTAATTACCTTGAATAACATTGGAATAATGGAGGCTTCAAAAAATCAGGCAATCAAGCAAAAATACTCATTAGAATCATATTTTTAAGTGAATTGATATTTTTTTATACATGCTCTTTGCGAAAAAAATTATAGCAGTCAAACGAGTGGCTTCTTGTGACCACTCCATCGTTATCGTTAGTACAGCATCAACGTAAAGTCATAAAAAGAAGTAGGGTGAGGGTGCCCAAGTATGCCCAAGGTCTCTATATGTGGCTATCTGCTGATAGTAGCCGAAAGGGCGACCAAAATTATGACTTTTTTTGCTCTTCCCTTATGTTTTTAACCAAACTGGTGTTACTGACGTGAATTAGCAGTTACAGTGTAAATTAAATCGAATATACTCACTTTTCACGCGCTATTTTGTACTGAATTGTATGCTTTTGACAGTTTGTTTGTTTCGTTTTTTTTGTAATTATATATAGTTATAAGGGAGAACAAAATGGTTTGATGGTAATATGCTCAAACTATCTTTGGTATTCTATAGATCGATTTCCTTCTCTATCCCACTGCCAGCGGTATTCTCTACCTCAAAACCCTTCTCTGCCCTTCTGCATTGTAGTGTTATCTACTGCAATATTAGGTAGTGCAGGCAGAAAATGGGTTTGAGGCAAAAAATACCGCAGACAGTGGGTTAGAGAAGGAAATAAAGGTAGAGAACATCGAACACTGTCTGATTGAGACGAGTTTTGAGCTAACGAACACCGACTACAGTTTGGTAAAGGAAAAACAATTTAAATAGAGAATACTGAAGACCAGAGCCTGCTAATGCAGCTGATAATTATATTGATGTATACTACCTAAGTAGTATCTATGGTTACTGAGTGAGAAATTGGGCATCGAGTTTACCTTAACCTAACGATTTAAGTCAACTCTAGTCTACCCTTCAAAATGAGACAAGTCCAAAAATTACTATAAACAAAATGAGGCATGGCATGCCCATGAATTCCTTAAATGTAAAGTGAAACCTAGTTGGATTATGGACACATTTATGTTACCTATGTATTGGGCAAATTACACATTACGCTGGACATACTTTGCTTATTCTACGACGATATGTTAATTAAAATGGTAGTATAGTAATTGTAACATGTAGTAATTATAAACCACGTTAATAAAGTTCACCAATGAACGAAAACATGGTGGGTAGGTGTGGAAGAGAAAAAATGGTGAAGATAATTTGGGAAGACTTCCTGTGATGAAAAGAGTGGAGTGGCAGTGGAATGGCAGAAGCTTGGACTGGGAGAGCTGTGAAAGCCGTGCCGTTGGTGGTGGAATGGAAAGGAATGGAAGACGCGACGGAGATGAAGATGACGGCGGAGTAGCGGTGGCTGCTGTTAAAACGAAAGTTTGGTCAGAGAAAGGCAGCGCTAGGGAAGACGTGTGGCCAATGGGATGTCGCAGTGGCATCCGTGACGTTGCTCGACGTCACGCTTCTACCTGGACAAAGAATCGTCCTCCAATCGCAACTCCTCACATTCCTCATCCCCACAAACACCACTCCACTCCACAGCACAAACACAGCTATCAACTTACTACTATCCTCTACCTCCAAGTACAATCCACCAAGCCAAAGCCAACACTAACGGAGAGGAACGAGTCGAGAAGAGAAGACAAGAAAAGAGTTAACACAGTAAGTTGATTAAACTTCATGATAAATCCAAAAAAAGACATTGAAATATTAAATCGGAATATAAGAATAACCAACTCCAGTAACTGAACTTGAGTAGCAGCCAATTACTCTTGCAGTCAAACCACACTCGACTGGTCAAAAGTCAATTCTTTCAACCCGACCAGCACCACAAACCGATCATTCAAGTGAAATGAACTCGAGCTGCTAATTTCATAATCAAAATCGCAATCGAGACAAACCGAAACCGATTGTCGATACTAATACCGTAGTCTAAACCAGCAAACTGCTCCATTTACTATTTGAGTAATAGTGAAGAGACGTTCAGCAGTCGGTCAGATTGGAGATTGAAAAATGTGAACTTTGTGTATATACATATATATGTAATTATATCAATTTGAAACTTCATACTATACTTACCTATACATCTTACATCTACTTATTACTTATTACTGTAGAAGGAAAAACAATAGCAGATACTGTACTGTTATAATTAGAGACTAAAGAGAGAGACTAGAGAACGCAGCATCAGCATCTTTGATCTTCAGCATCTTCAGTCATCCTCATCGGATTCTTTTGTAAAACCGAATTTGATTTGTCGTGTTAAGTTTGAAGTTACTACTTTCAACTTGAGTATTTAATCAGTTTCCTATCCAATGAATGTACAAAGACTAAAGCAGTTACAACACTATACAAACAGCAGTATACATACCAGTTACGATTACCAAGAACAAGGATTTGCAAGTGTTAGTTCTATCTAGGTTGGATTTCGATTTGGATTTGGATAATATTCCACTGGTACTCAGCATTCATCACATAGCCTGAAACCCCTATGTCTGTAGTGTCCGGAGACCCCCCCTGGCAACTTTTTTTTAACATTACAGGGGTAACACCCCCCTCAAAATTTTGAAAAATTTAACATTGGAAGGATAGGCAGGAGACCCCCCCTAGAACCAAGAAGGGTTTCAGGGTATGATTCATCATTTGTTCGTTTGTACACGTAGCTAATTAGATATATAATTACTTATAATTTTATTTTCTTACGTACCTTAACCTTTTACAATTGGCCGTTGTTTCTATTTGGAAACCCCGGTCGATGGCAATAGTCAAAGAATAACTTAGGGGAGATAGTACATATACCTACACATATTTATTTTTGGTAGGTGATACTGGTATTATTGTCTGATTGCATGTTGTACTTGTACGTTTAAAGATGTTAGACGTTCAGTTTCAGTTCTCGAGTCTTAACTTCAGACATCGTGCATCGGAATACTCGGTATCGAAATTGAACGTCAACAACACTTCGCTCGTGCAATTATAATGCGATGCAAAATACGCAAATCCCTTCAAGATTAACTAATGCATCTCATGCAATTCCATGAATATGCTCAGTACTAACAATACGTTAGTTACAATTCTATCCCAATGCTTGTTACCCAAGTCAGCGCATTAGTGAATACGTGGTCAGTTGTTTTCTGTGCCTATTTACGTGGATAAGATCAGGTCAGATTTCTAGTAAAATACTTAGCTGCATCACCGATGTCGATGCTATCTACCTTATATACCTACATCAAGGTAGATATGGCAATTTGTTATAACAATTTCTTATTGCTGAGTATTCTGATTCCGACATCCACTTTGAATTGGTTGTTGCTACCTGCCTTTTGGTACTGAAGTTCGTGCTCGTACGTATTCATATGATCTATTCTAAACTCAAGTTATACACATTGACATTGTTGTAAATATCCAGCTACACTTCCGTATTAAGTTAAGGCAAATCCAAGAAAAGCCAAGTAGAGCAAACCAGCAAATTGAACTAATACCTAACTATATAGTTGTATGTAGTCTTCGGTCACGGTGCTGAATGCAAGCATTTTGATTTTGAATTTTAGAGATAGCATAATTGACGGTAGTGAGACTAACTAAATACATATACATGTATGTACGTGACCGATTTATAATTTATAGGAACTGCTATCATTATGCTCCTATAGCGTTAATTAAGGAATGAGAAAATAACAGAACACACAAGTGGAGTGACTGAGATAACGATGATTTAAATGCGACAATCAAATGTGGAAGTGACTCCGAAATTTTTCGATTGTTGATTCCAAGTCTCACATCCAAAGTCGAAAGTCTTCTAGAAATGCATGAAGGCGAAGCTGACATGAAATTACGGTTACCCGTACTCTATATCTGTATATAAGGCATCTCATCGGTTGTTCATTGTTCACGACCTGGTTCCCGTTGTTGCTGATTCAATCCTTAGTTGTCAATTATTATTCGAAGTAGATTTTGATTTTGGGTTGCGTCATTGTCATTAGTGTGGGTGATTGAACTGAAAACTGACGTCGAATCGAAGCATTTCACGAGTTAAGTTTACGAGTGAAGTGAGAGGAGGTTATATCAAACAAACAGGTATACAAAATACAAAGCTAAGTTAATACCGTACACCTTATTGTGCCTGTCGTGTCCCTGTACAAAGACAAACGGTATGGTGTCGTTTTGGAGTCACTTATCAAACTTTCCATAGTCCAGTAGTTCTGCATATTTTTTTTTTCATTTACATTCTCATACCTGGTATGAACATTTGATGATATTTGGGTTGAAGTATAGTATTGACCATGGGATTTTGTGATTTTTTCCAGTTGTTCGGTAGCTGGTTGGTGGTTGTTGTGCTATTCATGTTTGAGTATGATTTGATGGAGGCTGGTTGTGCAATTAACATAATTTGAATAATCATTATCTGAATATTTGGTTGGTTTTGATTTGTCTGTAGGATTGACTTGACAGGAAAAATTACATTCGTACCACTAGCACCGCTACCACTACCGCCTCCGATCGAAAGCAAGAAGACAAAAGGAGAGGAAGGAATATAGTGGTCGGTGTGGTGTTTTCAGATTAAACAAATTAGTGAGTGAAGTTAAGGAGTGTTGAAGTTGGACAATTGACCTCAAAAACTGAAAGATCCTTGTGAGGTCGGCCTAGACCAAGACAAAGTGAAGTATCAGATGAGACTCATTGAGTCAGTCGATTGAGACAGACCGAGTGAAGAACAAGAGATTAAAACTCACTTGAAAATATCAAAAAACGAGATAAACAATTTTTTGAAACAAAAGCAAAAGTGAAGCAGCATTAGCAACTTATTAAACACTATTTAGCTGTATCGTATTGTATTTTGTTAGTCGTTGATGGACGTCAAGAAAGCTACGAAACGACAAGTTTGATTCTTATACAAAGTTATACAAGTTCCAACGGATATTATTACTACTACTATTACTTTCTGTAGTTGATAGTTCTAGTATTGTTTATTAGTTAAAGAAAATCATCGATTTTTTGATTTTTGATTTTTTTTCACAAGACTGTTTATTTATCTTGAACTTTCAATATAATTATAGAGAGAGAACAGAGAACTTTTTATCGGTTGTACGAAAGAGTAAGGAGGAAAGAGAAGAGATAGATAGATAGTTGGGTATAGTTGTTACGTTAACGTTACGGATTTAGCCAGTTAGATTTGTAGAAATCACACGTAGAATACTATAACTAGTTTGTAAGCGAACGAAAGCGGAAAAAACTGAAGTTGTTGCAAAATAATGTCAGCGATCGACGCGATGTCCCAAGACTCAAATCATTTGATATCACCAAATCCCAATCGTGGAGGAGGTCCTCATAATAATGTGTTATCTCCAGTGACTTTGACCAATAATAGTAAGAATCAGCAGCAGAATACGATGAATAATAGTTCGATGGAGGACTGGAAAAATCATCTCAAACTACCCCCCAAAGACCGTCGAATCCGTACCTCAGATGTCACAGATTGCGAGGGTAAAGAATTCGAAGATTTCTGTCTCAAAAGAGAACTTCTCATGGGCATCTTTGAAATGGGCTGGGAGAAACCCTCACCCATTCAGGAAGCATCAATACCCATGGCACTTTCCGGCCGAGATATCTTAGCAAGAGCTAAGAATGGTACAGGCAAGACTGGAGCTTACTCAATTCCCATTCTGGAGAGAGTCGATGCTAGTATTGACGGTATACAAGGTACGCATCGTCAATCACTTTTTTATGTGTTGCTTTCCTCTATCTATCGCTTTGTACGTGCACGTTTTTGTTTTTTTTTTGCTTCTTTTCAGTTTGGATTATGTTTGGTCTCATTGTTTTCATTTGCGTTTTGCATCGTGATCTCATCGTTTGTTTTCATTATTTTTGTTTGATTTACAATGATTTGTTTTTTTTTGCATCCAATTGCCAGTTTGAATCTTTATGTTCACTTTTTTTGCATCTTAGATGCGATTTCGTATGCTTCGTCTTTTTAGTTGCATTTTGTTTGATTCAGTCCCCTTTAATTGTGTGTTGATATTTTATTCTTTTATGAGTATGATTCTAATGTATTAAAGAAAATGAGAATGATGAGTCAATGGATTCCCCCACGTCCTCGAATGGTGGACGATAAATCCGATTCTGACTGAGAAAAAGAAACAAATTATTTTTTTAACTGTTATTCTATGGGTTTTTATGCTAGATCTAATTGGTTTTTTTGTCTGCTGTCATTTTTTCAGCTTTGATCGTAGTACCGACAAGGGAGCTGGCCCTCCAAATAAGCCAGATTTGCACGGACCTTTCAAAGCATTTGAAGCTAAAAGTTATGGTTACGACAGGAGGTACGGTACTTCAAGATGATATTGTACGGGTTTTTCAAAAAGGTAAGACGAAGCGTTATTTTTTCACATCAATTTTTACATCGATCAATCGATCCATTTGCTTTTGTTAATTTACTTGGATGTTGAAGTTAGAGTTTTATTAAACTTCCTAGTGCCGTTACTTGTCATTGCTGGCAATTCTCAAAAGTTCATTTTAGTTTGAGAAGTTATGTGTTGCTGGATGTAGCAGATTAGGTATATGAATTTAAAATTTAAATAGTTGGACTAATTTCAAAATTGTAGATCGAGTCAGCTGAGATGGCCCGTCATCCCTTCGTATTTTGCATAGCTCTAGCTTATTCCTGAGGTGGATTCTAGTTGTATAGGCAGTGGTGCATGCACCAAAAGACAGGTGGTTATACTGCGGTTACTGTGATGTTTTCTAAGATCTATTTGACTCCATGTTTCAAAACTCGGATAAGTATTTGGCTATGAAAAGAAACTGAACAGATATCTGAGTCACCCAGTATGCACCCAATGACTTGGTCTTTACTTCTCTGTGTAACTGAATTCGTTGGAATTTTGCAATTCAGTTATTCAATCGGTCTGAGGAGGATTTTGAAATGAGAAGTCAAGTCGTAATAGTAATCTGTTGTTAACATTGGAAACGTGTAGAAGCGATTGAAATGGTAATAAGAAGGTGATGCAGATGCTTACCATGTTTCATTTTTGTATGCTTCCAGTTCACGTGATTATAGCGACCCCGGGACGAATCATTGACCTAATGGAGAAGAATGTTTGTAAGATGGACCAGTGCAAAATGCTTGTTCTGGATGAGGCTGATAAGCTTCTTTCACAAGACTTCAATAGGATGCTTGACAAGCTCATCTCATTCCTTCCAGACAAGAGACAAATACTATTGTATAGCGCCACTTTCCCTATTACCGTCGAAGCTTTTATGGTAATTAATTTCGATTCTATTTAAATAACCTGATTACGAAATACCCAGTATCCAGTCGCTCCAGATTTTGTTTTTTTTCCTAAATCCTAATGTTTTGCATAGAATATTTTGGTTACACGAATGGTGGGTATATTGATTTGAATGGCTGAAGAAGGAGACTTCCTGCTATTGCCTTGCCCTGAATACAGTATTAACGAATGGTAGAAATTATGCCGTGTGTTTTGGTGATGAAAAGGATTTTATAGGGCATAATGATATTGGTTACTTTAATAGTGTGATTTTGATTGCTGTTTTTCTTGTAGAAAAAGCATGCGATTGACCCGCACAAGATTAATTTGATGGATGAATTGACGTTGAAGGGTGTGACACAGTACTATGCCTTTGTTCAAGAACGCCAAAAAGTTCATTGTTTAAATACCCTATTCTCAAAACTGGAGATCAACCAATCTATTATTTTTTGCAATTCAACACAAAGAGTAGAATTACTTGCAAAGAAAATCACTGAACTCGGATATGCTTGCTATTTCATACATGCCAAGATGAAACAAGCGGATCGTAATCGTGTCTTTCACGACTTCCGCAAGGGTCACTGTCGTAATTTGGTCTGTTCAGGTAAACACCCGCAACCTCTCAATGTCTCGGTATTTCATATTTACAAGTATGTATTGCATTTAAATTGTGTCCAGTCGCCTTATATTTTTACTATTTGTAATTTAAATGAGTTCCCATTTCCTTTACGTGAATCATATCCCCATATTCTTATATGGTGAATCATTTCACATTCTGATTTGAATGATGATGGTCATTTACATTCTAAAGTGTGTTGTTTGTTTATTTATTATGTTTTTCTTTTTGGTTTACGTGTTTATGCTGACCCTGTTTTTTATTTTGACTTTAAATATTGATAGTTCTGGTGCCGTGTCAAAGAAATGAATTCAATGAGCAGCCATGTCTAATGCTATGTAATTTAAATTTTATAGATCTGTTCACAAGAGGTATCGACATTCAGGCTGTGAATGTGGTGATAAATTTTGACTTCCCAAAGATGTCTGAGACATATTTGCATAGGATCGGTCGGTCAGGTCGATTCGGTCATTTGGGTATCGCTATCAATCTAATCACATTTGAGGATCGACACAGTCTGCAGAAGATTGAGAATGAGCTCGGAACTGAAATCAAGCCTATACCTAAGGTACATTTACTCACCCCTCTTTTTTCCTTATCATTATTGTGTTTATTTTTGACCTGAACTAGGCCCGTTTTCTTTTACGCGCTTTACTTCTCCTACTTGGCTTGCAAAGAAATTATAAATGCCATTTATTAAATGGAATAGTAAAAATGCTGACCCTCGTATATTATCTGTATTTTATCCAGGAAATCGACAAAACCTTGTATGTGGCAACGTATCACGAGGAGAAGGATGAGGACAAAGCCTAAAACACAAAACCTCATTAACTATTATATTATACAAGATTATAAAACAAAGGATATTCGGTATAACTTGGACAAGATTTTTGTTATCTCAAAGGACTGCCCCACCATCAACAACCATATACACCAACCAAATAAAACTTTTTTCATGGTATCAAACCCAAATCTAATCTTCAAAAACCAAAAAATCGTAAACTAAATTCCAATCAAATCAATAATCAAATTCAGTCATCATCACCATCATTCAACTAACCGACCAGCAATTCGTAATTCGTACTCGTGTGTGAAAGGATTAAATTAAATTATTTATATATTATTATTATTATTGTATGTTGAAGACAACTATAAATATACAGAATTTATTTAATTACTTCGAATTTTCCAACACAACTGCAAAAGTATGATGTCATTGTGATGATCTATGAGTTTTTTTTGTTGCGATTATTTTAAATTTTTAAAATGCTGTATTTTTTAAAATTGGTCACTTGAAATTTTTTTGCTGCGAAGCGTGTATTACTTTTTTGTTTTAAATATATATCTATATATATTGGCAATATTGGCTCTTCAGTTTAATCAGACACATTATGAAACAAAATTCAAAATTCAAAACTGTTTTTTTGAATAAAAACCCAATCGGCATTGATAATTGGCAAAACCAAAAACATTCCTGTTCTCTCGTACCTTTTATTGTGAAAGTTTCATTTTTCTTTCTCAGCATTGCATTGCCTAGCTCCAGTCGACTTACTTTGCCTCATAATTAAGTTAACATCACATTCATACATTAAAACTACCCGTTGCGCCACATAACCTGTCTAGGATTAGGTTGGTTGAACATTGGACTGCGCCTGAATCATATCAGTAGTTTCGAAGCACCTATGCACTTTGTTTCACGAGCACAAGAAGCCATTGAAAGAATCTTGTGTGAGTATTTTCTACCTTTATGTATTTTTTAGAGGAATGGAAGCAATTGATTTCTCTTTTTTAGTCAACAGTAGTTTTTTTATCAGCATATAATTATATATGTAGGTACATAGGTAATTAATAGATTACTAAGACTAACACAAACTACATACCAGACGGAGCAACACAGACTTATTTTGTTTCGTGAATACTTCACATATCGTATTTTCTTACTTGTTTGTTCGACGAATTACTTGTCAGTGTCACTCAAACACAAGACCAGTGTTGGTTCAAAATTGTAACTTTATTAGAAAGATGGTAATATTTCGTTTCCGATGCAATTGATGCAAAACATGCCACTTACTTTTTAGCATTCTAATCACCCTGCAGCTACATGCAAATTCCTGCCTTTTTAGTAGTGTTTTTTTAGTATTTATAATTACCAAAATCAGCACAAATTCTACAAAAGTATAATACTAGCAGCAGGTACGAATCCAAACCCTTAGCATCGAGAAAATAGAAAATGTAATAATATGATTTCCTTCAAAATGTTATTTAAGCAAATTATTTTTGCTTGAGTTTTTAAAATTTAAATTTTTCCTCACTAGGTCGTAATTCTAGAAAAGGTGACGTGAGGAAATGAGCTCAAATGCTCCGTAGTTTTGGTAAATAAGAAATAATGTAATTTTGATGCCGAAGTATATTAAGTAGAGAATATACCTAATCCGTAGGTAAATACACCAATCCGTTTCTGACATTTATAAAGTAGGTACTTTGTTTTTATTATACGAGCGTAAAAATCAACCAAATGAAACAATTTATTTAACATAGCATCGGGAATTTATATTCAACGATTTTTTAGCATCCTGTATCAATAGAAGCATATTTGTTTTTTTCATTGTTTTTGGGATAATAATCTTTCGATCGATAAATATCAAATAACCAAAGACACAAACAACAAACGAACCTCACTGAGCTAAACAGATTGCTAGAGTACTATTTCATTTACTAATTCACTACAACATAACACATCTACGTGTATAATTATATATTCGCAAAATCCAAATTAGTATAATTAATACCACTTAACGAAAGTATTATTAGAAATTTTCAAACATCCTTAATCAATATTTTATATTGCAAACGTTTCAAAAATCATGCATAGTATCATTAGTATACTGTACATGGTTTTGTCTGTTACACTAGGCTCCACAATTTTATGTTTGATTGGGTTTCCTGTGCTATCATTCATAATGCTGAAAAAATTTATAGGAAATGTTGAACTAAAAATGATAAACAATTTGTTTCTGCCGTTGTTTTGGACGAATTGCTTCGACCTAGCTCTGTTAGATTTTATTCGTCACTGTCACTGAAACAATAATTTTTTTAATTCAAATCTTCTGCTTCTGTTAGGCATTACTCTGGAACTTTGACAAGCAGGAATAAACAAAATAAACTACAATGACACGACATGACACGATACGCACAACATTACTTTTTTTCAACTTGAAACAAACTTGCAGGGGAATGAAAACTGAACTTAAACTCGAACGATCGATAAATCGAAAGGCAGGATCGAAATCAATGCCAATACGTACATATTGAATACATCAAGCATAGTCTTAGTCTATGCCCTATTTACGTTACATTACAGCTTCCATTTCATTTTAAATATTTAAATAACTTACGCAATGGCAATCTGATATCTCTGTTGCTTTTTTGGTTTTGGTATTTTGGTTCATCATAAATCATTTTAGTACACCAGATGTATTCAATATTTGTGTATATAATTATTTTACTGTTACTATCTAATTAGTGATCTCGTAAACAGCTAACTATAAGTGAAGTTAACTTTAGGCCGTGGAAGAGACAGCCAGTTTCTTCAAATGATCCATGAAAACTTGAAGACTCACATCGTCCGTGAGGACCGGGGCACCACCCTCCTGAACAATCATAACAGAATCATCATTATTTGGCTACTCTTCATCAAAGAAGCATCAATTTGGTTACTCTTCACCGTATTATGTAACTCATTTTAATGGTACAGTATATTCAAGCATTGTAAAACAGCATAATGAAAATACACCAAACCGAACACCGTTCACTTATTACATTATACGTATGTACACTACAGATAATTAAAGACTATTCATTCAAGCGACGCGATGTACACCCACCTCCACTTTCTTCGCGTATCATTGTTATTAAAACGTACTTTGGACTAATGTTTCAGGGCAATGTTGGGACCCCACAACCAAATGAATTCATGATTAATCATATGAATAATCGCAAACTGATTCCCAAGCTACTTCTAAGCCAAACAGCAAGATCAAAAGCAACCAGAAAGAAAAACAGAAACCACAAACTCTATACTTTAGATTCAAAAGCAAACTCAGTCGCAATAAGTTGTTCCCAAAACAATTCACAAGCTCAAGTAAGTAATTATTAGCTACACACACTACAACTATAAAGCGTAAATAAATTCAAAACGGCCGAATTTAATTCGCTGATTTAATTTTATACAGTGCAGATATGTCCGAGCTAAATTTTTTTTTTGTTTAGTTGTGAAAGTTTTAGTGGTAAGTACGTGCGAATGAAATCCTGACATACTAGTCAAAATATAGAAACAGGTTACCTATAGTTGGACAAGTATGATTGCAATCAGTTACAGTAAAGATCACTTAAACAATTTAAGTTAAGACAAAGAATTATTTATATCTGAGTTACTGGTACTTATACTCCTATTAACCATTTTGGTTAGTTTGGTTATGTGTTAAGTGTAAACAGCTACTGCTTAATGTGGTGTTAGTGAATAAGGCCTTTAATACTAAACAAACGAACTAATGATTAATAGTTAAAGAAACGAGACAAAGACAAGGACAAACTAAGGCATAAATCATTAAACTAGGTACTTAACATTTAAGATTTAATTTACGCAGTAGATTAATAATTAAATGATATTAGAAATAATTATAATGTTGTTAACTACCGCTGATGATTGTGGGGCAGGAATCGACTTCATATGTCAATGTAAATTTCAAATTGGAATTTGATTCGAATTCGAATTACGAACAAGAATTATTCGTGAAGGACGCATGAGCGCGTGAGAGACATATTGGCATTGACAATGGGCATTGAACAAGATAGGTGAGTGAGCAATCAATCAATCAATGGATCGATAAGAGTGTAGAGGACGAGATGAGAGTAAAGATGAAAAATAACAAAAATAAAAACATGCGTTATTTTGTGCATTCAAATTTCGACTCGAACTCAAATAGCTTCCATGTTACTGGGTACATGTACTTAACTAGTTATCGTTCGGTATAAGGTATAAGATTACAATACACCCTCCTATCCTAAATTTTGTAATTTTACGTAAACATTCTTTAAAGGAGACTTCAAAAGTAAAAAAAAACTTTGCTGCATAAAACTGAGCTTCGATTTTGATGTTGCACGTACAAACGATTCAAACTAATCAATATCGACATTTCATGGCATGCACTTTCAGATAGACTACTATAGAAATAATTCATAATTCATTCAAAGTTAAACATGCTGTTTTTTAGAGTCTGTTGAAAAGAATCAAACAATCGCACACTAAGTCAATCTAATAATGACTACGTCTTTCAAGCCGTCAAGTAATTCAGTATTCTAAATTCAGTCAATGCGCCGGACAAGTTGGCATCCAGGCGTTGCATGCAAAATCACTGACGTAATTATACTATTGATCATAAACAACCGTTGTAATGGAATTCGTAACGTCCAAAATTGTGTAAACGGGAATACAAACGACGTACTTATATATAATTAATTGTATGTACTGATACATAATAAAATTGTTATTTGTTGGTAAGCTGTAATGAAAAATGAAAAACAAAATGATGAACTTACCCCTCCATAGGCATACATGTTGTTATGAGTTTGTGACGGGTTCACTTTCGATAACAAGAATCGTGCCTAGTAAATAAAAGTCATATTATTAACGCACACCGAGTAAATCCGAATCAAAATGTTTGCAACTCACTGATACTAAATTAAACTAAATTAACTACTTTAATGTTGCATTAAAATTTAAAATAATGTTCAAAAATTAATGTAAGAAGTAAGAACATAAGCATTATAATTACCTGTGACCCTCCTTGCTCGGTATCAATATAACGTGGCATGGGGAATCGAGACTGCAGGATCTCTTGAGCATCTGTCATGGGTGCTTCTAAAAGTTGACGGAAATTGTCGTACTCTGGTAATTTGTGGTAACCAGCAGATCTCCACTGCGCGATTGTCTGGAAAGAAAGAAAATAATTATGACGAAAATGAATTATGACTAAAAAGCTTAGCTAACAAGTAGTTCCTACATTCATATTCATATGCCAAAAGATTAGGAAAGACAAAGTTAATATAAAGGTAAAGAAATAATGAGAGCTCTATAATTACTTCTCCGTGGAAAATGACAATTTGGAAGAAGGTATCCATGAGCAAAATTCGATCAGCTTGAATACTGGAAGTATCCAATAAGACCGGTTCGGGTGGTCCATTGAAACTATAACTGTACAACAGCGGCTGTATCATTATTAACGACTGCGTTAAATCTTCCCTATTCAACATATGCCTGCAAATACAAACCAGAACAAAAAAGCGTTTCATTAATAGGTATTCGAACACACAGAATATGAAGTCCATTGCCTAATTAATAAGTAAAATTAAATGTTCGTACCGATAAAACGAAGTTTCATCTGGTGAATTATTAAAAACTTGTAGAAATTGTGATCTTCTGAGATGGAACATAAACTGAGGATATAAACTGAAATTCTCTGCCAGCCTAAAACTATTCTGATCATCTTTATTATACTCTCCAAATTTCTGACACAGTCGTATAAGCATCCTATCCACCCAGCGTAGTACATCAGACCCATCATCAGACTCTGCTCTAAACACAGCTAAACGGGCCATTAAAACTGCCGATCCTTCTTGATCAAAACCAGCGCTTATATGGTATAAATTGGCGGTTGCATCTGCCCAGCTGCAATTAAAGGAAAGCCAAATATTACAAAGGAAAATATACTAACAAACCGAATATGTAGAATTAAAGAATTATATGTAGACTACATTGAACGAATAAGTAATAATTAGCTGAAAATGTTAAAAAGAATTTGTACTTTCTAGCCACAGTAACGACACGCACACGTTGTTGACCAGATGAGTGTTGGTACTGTGTAATAAACTGAATACAACCCCTGCCTCCTTGCGGAATTGGAGCTCCATGCTGTAATTACAATATAGCAATGAGTGAATTTTGTACAAAATTGTGAGCCACGAAAGTTAATAATTACAGAACGGAAAGAGATTGTTAAATAAATAACGACAATGGACTGAAGGGGGAAATTACCTGATTAACAATTTCAAAGAATATAGCAGTGGTGGTGGCGGGAGAAAGCGTACAGAATTTCCATTGGCAAGTTCCACCCATTCCCATTTCAGTGTCAGCCACACATCCACTCTTCACTCCCAGTGACACGCAAGGACCAATGGCTCCACTAACTTTTAACTCTCTCGAAGTCTTCACCTCTAGTGTTCCATTAAACGCCATTCGCAATTCACCTTTTTCATTACGAGCAAATACTCGTTGATAGGTCTGCTTGAATAACGATGAATTGAACGAATCTCCCATTACCATATGCCCTCTGAAAGATTTTAATGGATTCATAATGATCAATAATTCAAAGCGAAATTCATACACTTTGCTGAAAACAGCTTTTGTCCGTTGACTCTGGCTTTCAATATGTACTAACTCACAAGGGAGAATCCGAAGTGGTTATTGGTTAAAAATATTTACCCGGTATTATTGGGACAGAATTTCATTTCGGCTAAGCCTGTTTGATCAAGTGCACAGGAGTAAATATCGACAGAATGCCCATTAGCCGCAGCTCGTACACCTAGAGCTTCGTAATGTTTGATAGCTTTCTTCATATATTTCGCATTGTCCTTCTCAATATCATGATGGGACCGAATTGGATGCTTCAATTCGTCGTTCAATACTTGACCGGGCCCTTGGGAGCATGGACCACCAACGAACAGCATGATACGACCACCCTGACCAGGATAGCAGCACTAGTACCACAAACAAAAACACAAATAAATACAGACACAATTTTCAACAGCAATTCATCCTGCTAGGGATTTCGTCGTACCTGAACAGGTGTCAATAATAACTATATAAAACTGTATACTAACAAGCAACTTTACTTAAGTTGTTGACTGTATCTATAATTACCAGAGTTGGGAAAGATAACGGTTGCCTCACCATAATACACATTGAACAAGTTCTACGTATTTCAAGATAAGCACTGCATTGCCTACTAAACTTACCGTCCGCACATATTATGAGGTAATAGAATGTCATTATTGCAAGTTAATTTATGCCTACTGCTCGTGATTAATGCATGAGTAATATGGGCCAACGCAACGCCAACTTCAGCAAACAACGTTGACTGCATCCAATTAAAATATGATTAGGCCACAAGCCATAAGGTGTAAATAAATAATCCACGTCAATGAATTGTATACCTCTAGCAGACCGACGGCAATTGAAAGAGCAACTCCAGTAGAACGTAGAGACCTCTTCCCTTGAGGAACATTCCACGGATCCCTTTGCAACTCTCCGAGTAAATCAGTCATAGCCATATCGCAATTGGACAACGGTTGTAAGAAACGATTGAGTGGACCAGCTCCTTGCTGCGGTCTTGCACCTTGAGGTCCCATTGGCGCTCCTGGAGCTCCTGGAGCCGGGCCTTGACTTAAAGCTTGACGGGTGAGGCCCAGCATTTCCTGAAGTTGTTTCGCTGTCACATCCTTCGTTCCACGAAAAACATAACTCTTGGCACAACCTTCGGATCCGATCTCGTGGACAGCCACCATTTTACCGAATGTAATGAGGCCAATCAGGGCATTTGGTGGAAGGAGTGACAATGATAACTGTATAGACTCTTTTAATGCTGACAGTTCGTCCTCATCCATGCAAGTATCAATGACGAAGAGGAAGATGGGAGGAGGAACGTAAGCTCTGGTAATCGTGTATTCAATTGTCGAGAACTGAGGAATTAATTCTGCTGGCTGACATTGTTCCGTCATAGCACCATACTGGGCCGGGAATGGATTTCGTTGGAAGCAAAAGTTGCACACCCAAAATTTTGCACGGTAATCTACTTGACACAGTGGGTTCAAAATTGCACGGCAATTGCTTCTTGTGCACAGTACGGGATCATACTGGATTGGTGGCAAGTCTGGAAGAAAATCACAAAATAGCTGTAAATCATCATAATCTATTCCCCAAATAACTACAACTATTATGGAAAGTAAAGGCACGCAGAAATAGAAAACTGACTTTAGCATGTACATAATATGTTTAACCAGTACTCAGTTTTGACTGATTGATCTTACCATTGCGCTCCTTCAAGGGTGTGAAAAGACACCCAAGGGGAACAACAAGACGTGTAGCTTCTAATTTGGACGAAGGCCACACATTCCAACTAAGGCGAATCCCATCTCGGTCTTCTTGTTGCTGGATGAACTCGGCATACGTAGCCATATTTTCCTTCTGGAGTCACCCAGCACCCAGCTATCCACTATTCACTATTATTCCGCTTCTAAATTCAACAAAAAATTAAAATGAAAACAAAACACTAACATCACCAATAACCACATAGGGATAGTTCTCTCGAATTCCTGAGCACCTAACAATTAATTATGATGAATTAAAGAAAGGGCGACAACAATCTTTCGATTGCCCTAACGAACTAACGACAAACACGTAATTTTATTACACGACGTTTCCACTTGAACCAATGATCTACGTGTCGCACACTATCCTAACGAATTCAAAAGCCAACATATGACAATAGCGACTGGTAGGAATGTAAATGGTGAATGGGAAGAGAAAGGAAGAGGAAACTTTAACTTGCAATTATTCCACTAAAAATTCATCTCTAGCATCGTGTCTCAATACTCACTAACTCACTACTTCCACTTACTATAATTATCACAAAATATTATCCTCAATGGAATGATGGAATGATGATTAAAGTGTATCCTGGTTTGGTTCTAGTTTAGCTTCTGGCTTCTGATCCCGCTCAAAGGTCGAACCAAAATTTTGTAATACTAGTCAAAATTAAAGTAGCTCCTTAGTACAATTGAAAAGAGAAAAGTAGCCTCCTAGAATAAGAAATGTGGCTCAATAAGCAAGAATGAAGAAGGGAGGCCAGAAGAAAGCAAGATTGTTAACTGCACACTTTGATTACCTTCCTTCCTACGTGGCCAACGATGACGAGGATGAGGATGAGAAAGAGAACGAGTAGGATCGAGTAGAGAACTACGGCGACTAACTCAAACTGCAAACTGATAAAAAATGACAATCGCCTGAATATCCCAAGTATAATGCTAATAAGCCTTTTATGTATACTATAGTTAGATAAAAAAAACTGATACTGACTCAACTAATGATGGAAGTGAACAAACACTCAAAGCTCAACGATAACAGAATAGTATTTGTCCTTTAAATCACAATTAAAAATTATTACAATGGATTCTATTAAAATAATCAAGGGCAGGTTATGTTGTGTTGTGTTATATGTTGGGCCAGGCGATGTTAATACGAATAGGAATTATGAACAGGAGTGGGATCAAAGGATCCACGAAAACTGTAGAGGAGATAGAGAACCAAGTTTATATTGTAATAATAATTAAAGTAAGCTGACCTTTAACTTCAAAAAACGGCTGTTTGCTGACTGAGTAAATCACTCAACTCGTGCAGTCACATCAGATGAGGATGAGAAGGAAAGAGAACACAGAGCAAGTACACGGAGTGAAATGAAATGAATGAATCTTCTCCTTTCCACTCCACACAGCGGCAGCGGCTATTTCCTTGGGAATACGTTCCCTTCCACTGCATTCCATTAAATTGGATTGCATTTGTTGTGAAAGTACCGAGGCACGTCATCACAAGTGGAGAGATGAGCTTACGTGTCAAATGAACTAGACGGGGGAGGAGCAATTGTTTGGGGGGAGGGACCAGCGCCATTCGTTTTCACTGTGGGGGACGAACTTGAGGCGTTTCTCTTTCCCTGTCTCATTCCAGCAGCGGCAACTTTCGTCGTTTAAAATACGAATGTCAAGTGAAACATTGCCTTGGAATGAAATGCAGTGCAGTGGGTGTTTCACAAATTCTTCGGGTTCTGTGGTTTCTGGTTCCTCATCCATCGTCAATCGTCTTCGTCATCGTCACCTTCATTGTCATCCTTAATTAATTATAATTCGTGATTTACTTTTAGCAATTTGAGATAATTGACGGGAACTACTCGTACAAGATAGAGCATAGTTGCTTCGTGGAATGGCGCTTGCATTAAATGTTAAAGGATTAGCATTATTAGCAAAGCCAAATCCAACTTCAGTTAAGAAGCTATTCACTTTTAGTAATTGTGATTGTAATTTAATTAAGCATTAAGTGTCCAAGGTATTTTGTTTCTGTCAGATCCGTCAATAGTCAACTTTAAACTTTAACGGACACGGCGGTTAGCGTTTGCAATATAACGTTAATCGGGTTCGGTAGCAATAATAATAATAATAACTAAATAACGGCGTTAAAAAATAATTGATTAGTGTGATTTGAATAGGTTTTACTATTTTATGTACTATTACCAACTGCCAATGGATCGTTTTGCCTTGTAGATTTTCAGTTGTTTGTTGTTAATCCGTTGTCCGTTATCCTTTTTACTGTTTGTTTGTGTTTATTGTTTCCATTTGAGAGGTCAAAGGTGAAAGGCGTTCACCATTCATATTTCATAGAGATTAGTCGTTAGTTGTTATTTTTGCAAGTTTATTTTTATTTTTCTGCGGATTGTCAATAGTTGATTCGCAATAAAGAGTTTGAGGTAAAATAGGTTAACAAAATGGACAG
Source organism: Ptenothrix huangshanensis (assembly GCA_036851915.1). Classification (NCBI taxonomy): domain Eukaryota; kingdom Metazoa; phylum Arthropoda; class Collembola; order Symphypleona; family Dicyrtomidae; genus Ptenothrix; species Ptenothrix huangshanensis. Next base: position 27,476 of record JAAXYX010000296.1, read on the forward strand.
TTCGTCAAGTACAGACTTGTCGGCCAAGTATCAACGGTTGGCTTCGGAGTATTCGAAGGTAATTTTCAAATTTTGTGATCGTTTTTAACTTTAGACGTTGTCCAAAAGAAAGTAAACATTTTATTTACGCTGTTACCAACAATGGTAATTGCCTAATAATTATTGGATGATACACTTATGACTTTAGGGCGAGGGTGTGATATTTCTTATGAATATGAGATGTTTCGGGAAATTTAATATAAAGTTTGCGTTGATTTAATTTAATTTGTTTTATTTGATTGTTGCAGATGAGAGCTCAAAACACAGTCCTGAAAAAAGCTGTGTTAGAGGAGCAGTCAAAAAATTCCCAGTTGAATGTGAGTTAATGGTTTTTGTATGTGATACTTGAATTGATTTAAAAACTATTTGAGGCCTTGTGTGCTAATAGTAACTATATTTCTAAATCGTTCCGTTGTTCCAATAAGTAAGTCTCAAATCCTAGTGATTCCCCGGAGGAAATATTATTATTTATTTAAAGTGATAAAGATGATAAGGTTAATTTTGATTTCCTTTCTTTATTCCTGTAGGATGAATTACAATTAAAAGAACAAACTATACGCAAGTCAGACCAAGAAATGGATAGTTTGACTTTTAGGAATACGCAGTTAGAGAAAAGAGTTGGATTTTTGCAAGAGGAGCTTGCAGATGCCATGGTAAGTTTAACAACTGTGTTCTTCTCTGGGAGTGCTGAGGCCTAAAATTTGTCTCAGTTTTAAATACTTTCAGGGAGAACAAATCATAGTAGTGTGGTGAGTCTAATGTCATAATAAAGTGTGATTTAATTTACAATCGACAGCATAAAAACAAGGCAAAAGGGAGAGGGAAATCAGTGGTGGGAAATGCCGAGAGTTCCGTTCCTGATTCTATTCAGTCATCTCTGGACATCGAACTAATAAGTAAAATTGAGGAGAATATTTTGCTCCATAATCAAGTATGAAATTGGACGTGTCTGTTTTAACTTCAACCACTTTTTCAATTAATATGTTTTCCGACATTTGTAGGGAAGCTTAATGTACTCTTTATTCTATGTGTGGTTTTATTTCTTGCGTTTATTACAAACAATAATAGATTTCCCAAATGGAAGAAAATCACAAAAAAGAAATTGAAGACTTGAAACGGGAGCTCGAAGAAAGGAATAAAGAATCTCCACTGCGACAGCAACAGGTGAATATATTTTAAATTTTGCAATTTTGATCAAAGTTTTAGGGGCTTATTTTATCATTCGCAATAGACAAATGTTCTCAAGAACCAATTATAAATAAATAACATGTAAAAATTGTAATAAAGACTGTATCTTGCCTTTTAAGGCACCTTTCTAGCGTGAGCTTATTAAATATTCGATTTGAATTAATTATTCTATTTTTAGATGAAGATCGACACGTTGGAAGCGGAACGATTGAGTCTAACATACTCACTGCAAAATAGTTTGGATGAAATTGAAGCGTATCGCGAGCAAGTCAATCAACTTCAGGATAAGATCAGAAATTTCATGCATACACCAGAATTCCAAGCAAATAACAATGCTAAAAATAGTAATTTTAACAGTAATAGTAATAACGTACCTCTACTCAAGTCTCAAAGTGAAGATTTAACGTCATCCTTTGACTCAGCATCGTCCACTCGAATAACTGAACTGAAACAGACACCGTCTTTACCAAGCGAAACAAGCATTCCAAACTTGGTGGAAAAATTGACAAATGCAGAACAGCAAAGGGAGCATTTAATGCTCGAGTACCAGCTTTTAAAAATGAAGTATTCCAAAATTTTTATGGTGAGTGAAACATCATAGTTTTCTTTCAGTTATATTATGAAAAAATTGTAACTGTTGGCATGTTAATAAGTCGTTAATTTTCACCGTATGATCTTTAAACTTAACTGCATTTGTTAATTTGAACAGAAATGGGAAGAAGCGAAGCAAATTCTTAAGACACTAGGGAAAGAAGATTTAATGAGTGGAGATATAACCCCGTGTTCTGAAACGGTCCAGTCTTTTACTACTATGGTAAGTATTCATGTACCAAAAATTGTTATCGTAAATCTAAATTACAATTCGACTCCTTGTTCCAACTTATTTTAATTACTGCAGATCGGCAAGATAGACATAATTTCGGATGACCCACAGTCATGGGGGAGATCGTACGAGAAAGAAGTCAAAGATTATTTAAAAAAGAGAATTAATGAACTGATCGGATTGCTGCAGCTTGCAGATAGTAAAGCTGTCACGTTTTACTCCGAAGTAAGTATTTATGATATAGTCCTAAATGGGCTTAATTAACATAATTTTATGAGAACATACCTGCAAAACCTAGATTAAAAACCATACCTGCCTGTTGAACCTCGTATTTTCTTCAAAAGTGTGATAATTAAATTATCGTTGACATTTATTTGCAGTGTGTTTCGTTACAAAATCAACTGACAATATCCGCAGAGAAAAGAAAACATGCAGAATCCCAGTATGTTGAATTGGACCGGAAATTTTCAGATCTGCAAGAAGAACTTCAGCTGACAAAAAATAATTACGAGTCACAGCTGAGCACCATGACGGAGCATTTAGCAAATATGAATGAGAAATTAACACTTCAGCAAGATACTATTGAAGATTTAAACTATCAGTTAAGCAATAAGGTAAGTCAGTATTTAAAGTAATGGTTACAGTTTTATGTTTATTCAGAATTAAACCGAGATCCCGATCAGCCGTAAGAAGATCTTAAACACATACACTTGCTGTTGTTTGCAATTCTAGGCTAGCAAGCAGTCGAAGAAATGAAGTATTGCACAGTAAGCATCGTCAATTATTGTTTTGAAATTCGTGATCTGATTTGAATTGTTTTTGCTACAATTCTTATATAATTAATGATTAATTTTAAGTACAACAATCTGATGGCAATGACGACGCTGATTCATTTGTAATTAAATTTATAATTACAAAATAAATGATGCGTCTTTGTCTTCGTCGAAACTTCAATCCGAGTCACTGAAATGCGGTTTTTTGTAACAACGTGCCAAGTACCGGAGTCACAATCAGAGTTTCGTTCTCAATGCCAGTCGTAATCGCAATATGTATAAGTGTAATTTGTGCGTCTCGTACTGTATGCATCATCACCATAATAATGCATTTTTAATGAGTTTTGGAAACCCTAATGATGAAAGTTCGTCAGGCAATAGAATCAAAATAATTACAAATATCGAAGCCGAACTGGGGAGTAATGAAGTAATAAATATGTAGGCCCGCAGATTCTACAGTTGAAGTTGTCAATTTTTAATATGGACAGCAATCGTAAGGTAATGGAATTCTTGTTAACTTACAATTATTCAACTGTCTGCGTCCAATGTGATTCGAATTCGGGTTCGAATTGTGGTAGAATTGATGTTGATAATTATTGTTGTTAATTACTGATTGTATCGGAGGTTGGATTGGACCAGTGTCAAGAAACAATATTATGTATGTAATAATCATAGTGAGTAAAATCATGCGTACATTTTCACTTTTGTTTCCTGTTATTACCAATTCGTTCCAACGCAGTAAAGTGCAAATAAACAGTAATTAATTATAACTAGCTATATAATAAGGTAGGTAAATATTATTGTATTGTACGCGGATGTAGCCTCTAGCAGAATCAGATAGCATATTCGTTACCTACATATTACAATTAAGCGTTTGTAGTAGGATTGCCGACTGTCGTTGTTAGTAAATGCCACATTCTACAGGTGTATGTACATACCTACCTACATAGTGTACATTAGTGTAACTTATGAGTTACCTACTTACCAACCTATGAACCACGAATGATTTGGACTATATTTTGATTGTAAGATAATTATTACTAAATTACTCAATAATTCCAGGATACTGTTACCGTTCTGATTATATGTAAATTATACCTAGGTACGAGAAATCAGTTCAGTTAGAATTTTAGACGAATCGAGAGATACAATACGGCAAAATTACATTTTAATAGTACCGTTACGCGCCTTATTACATTTTTTTAAACTTAGAAACCATTTTATCATTACTACGTATTCATATAATTTTTCTATAAATGATTATCTTTAATACGATTACGATTTAAAATCTAGATACCTAGTTGTAGTGGTTGATAAGTTTAATGGTTTGTGTTCGTCTCCGTGCGAATTGCGTTCGTTGTTTACGCTAATGTAGGGTGTATTTGTGAACTTTTATAATAATATCAATATGTGACTAATGGATTTCGATTGATGCAAATCAGGCATTCGATGCTCAGTAGAGGAGGATGAAGATAGTAAAAACTCGACTATAGTGACCAAATTTCGAAAAGAAAGCTACCGTGTAGTTGTAACTACTTTTAATTATAATAATTGCGTAATTAGAGACAGCTATTCTGCTGAATATACTACTAGTACTAATAGTATTACTATGAGGAGTATTATATTAATAACTTTACTGTGCAAGTCTCTACTGCAATTACCTAAACTATTTAGCACGAAGCAGTGTAACAAATGTCAGATGGTTAAAAATGAAACTGAAGAGGAGCAGTCTTTCGCTGTGATTGAACTGAATCAATGTTATGCAAACAAACATTTGGAAGACATAAACAATACCTACAACTTACAATCAAATCAAGACCACGTTTGTTGGATTTGGAAGTACTGCTCTCTGCATGTATATTAGAAACATCATTAAGAGTTCTAAATTTCAAAACTTAACGTTCGTTTTAGAATAATTATTTCATCAATCAAACGAAATCGGAATTAACACTATACAAATATGTAGCAAGACAAATCAATTAATTACATAATAATTATGTATTTATTAATAACTTGGGAATTGCCAGTGGATGGATTGTTATCGTGATCGTGGAATCGTTGATAAAATAATTGTGATTTTTTCAATGTAAAAAATAATGTACCTTAAATTTAATTAGTTATAATCTAACTCTGGTTTGTATTGAAATTGTGGGTGTTACGTTTACGAGTTTACTGGTAAAGGAGAAACGATGTAGGGGGAAAGTGAACGAAAGGTAGTACTGTCATTGTTGTCTTTGCTACATTGCATCTGTGCAGTACAGATAGGGAGGAGGAATTGTCCATCGCGGTGTCATTTATTGAAAGTAATTATGAGGTTTTTAGATGGATGTTTGAGTTGGATTTCAATGAAATTGTTTATCTGATGTAGGATAAAAATATCTGAATCATCTAAGAAATAAAGCATTTAAATAACAAAGTCGAATACAAGTAAATATGATTTCGGTTGATTTATACGGTAGCATAAAATAAATTTTACGTTATCGATAGGGTACTATACATTTTTGATAATAATTACAACCATTTAAAATAACATCATACGCTATAGTAGCAGCCACTCGTCCAAGTTGAACTTAATGCTTTTACGAGATGCACGATGCACCATAGTACTCATATTCCTTTCGCTGCACCACGCAATCATGGATGATACACGTAATTAGTATTTGAGTGAATTAAATGAATAATTTCAGTCAATTTTTACGGCAAAGGAAGCTCCACATGAACAACCTTGTTCTGCTTTGGGATTGCTCTCGATTCGAAAAGCACTTCGAATCAGTTCTTCGTGATAATCTACTGTCGATCCTTTCAAATATTCTAAGGAGGTCTCGTCGATTACTAATTTAGCTCCATTTTTCTCGAAAACTCTGAAACATGTGGGAGAACAAACGTTTAATCTTAAATTTGAAATGAACAATAATAATAGAATCACATCAAAGCGTGTTCAAAGTTCGATTAAAAACTGAAACAGCAATAAGTGCGCCAAAACCTGAACTAATAATATTGAACACTACAAATTAAAAAATGGACTATTGTAGTTTTCAAATTGACAATTTGAAAAGTATTGCTCAAAAAATAGAAAGAAGGCAATCACCTATCGTCAGGATTCAAATCTTTTTCCAGATTGAACTTATACTGGAATCCAGAACAGCCACCTCCTTCAACGGAAACGCGTAGATACGGTTTTTCAGCTGTGGCAATTTCATTCAAGCGTTTAGCACATGAATCACTTAGACGAATATCTTGATTATTATCATTTGAAGAATTTAACTGCGTTGCAGACAGGCACCTGTAGCTGTTCCAAAGAAAATTGATACGTAAAACATTAAATACCAACAAGTGCAACGGCGCTACAAGAATTCGAATCAACCATTTAAATCATCATCATTCATCATTATCCTCTATACCTAATTTTCTCAAATGTCGAATGTCAATTTATTGTCAATCGCAATTTTAAATGCCTTTCCATTCATCGCTGATAACCATTAATCAGCTAAAATGACCAAACCTCAAACATTACTTAGCCTATACCATATACATATAGCATAGCATACATTCTTCTATAATTACCTGTTTATAAACGTTGGTGATGGTTCGATCCTATAAGTTTGTTGACAAACTAGGATAGGATTCGAAGTTTGTGTTCGTGAGATAGCAGATAAAAGTTGAAAACTGGTGCGGCAAAACCGGGCGATGATTACGGAGACTGCCATGATCAGGATACAGGATGTTTCCTATTCCCTTCCTCCAGATCCGATCTGATCCGATTCGGATGAGAGAAGAAGAGCGCGCTCGTCTGTGGTTGTGACGGAACTGGATGAGGAACTGCTACAACAAGAATAATACTCGGATTTATTCTACCAAGTTCCATTCAGACGACAGGTACTCTCATTCACGAACTCGCGATGACAACTGACGATGACGATTGACGATATTTCGATTGCTCGCAAACTATTTTAAACAACACGGTACTTAATCAAGGTGTGCTCTACTTCAAATCCGTCTCTTACGAATCAATCTGCCCAGCCACTGTCACTGAAGAATTAACACTACAGTTGGATGCAAAATTTGATTATCACGTGATTATAATTTAGGGAATATTATGCTCAAAATTGTCTTAACTCGTAACATACAACATATACCGAGAACCGGGCCGTTGTTTCATTACAAGCAAAAGAGTAGTTACTTTAGAGGCAGAAATTAAAAACTGCATAATTCTTTACTTACGATGGTTCGGGAGTCGGGAGTAACTAATTATGTAGTATAATAATTACTCGGTATTTCACATGGAACGTGAATTTTGGATTACGGGTTTATACTTCTACCTGAACTAACCCTGATTGTATTGACGATTATTTTAATTTTTGTAGTTATTGATTAAATCGTCGAAAGGTCGACTCAAAATCGAAATCACAAGAAAAAAACTATTCGTCTTAAATAGAACCGCCAATTTCTCGCAGAACAAGCATGGACTTTTCACTATTATTCTTTCTTCACTTTTCACTCACATTCGGCAAGGCAATTCGGCTGTTGACCTTCACCTTGTTGACCTTATTTTATAAAATCTAACTTAATGTAATTTTTGAATGTCATCAAGTCATCATACTATCTGAGAAAAATATTTCGAGTTCTACGTTGTACTAGTCATGGGGAGGTACCTATACTTAATTTATAGCAAAATAAATTCATCTAAAGACAGGTCAGCACGGGGAAAGTACAAACAACAACAACAACAAAAGAATCCGAATCCGAATTTTAAAAAATGAGTAAGGAAGCCTTGGCTAGAGCTCGAAGATAGAGAGAGAAACTCGGGCAAGCAGCATAGAACGACAGTTGTGTGTCAGTACCAGTCCCGGTTCAGTTACACACATGTATAATTACTAGAAACGGATACGGAATGGTTAGGGATTGCGAATTGCCTACTACGACGCCGTTACATATATAGACTAGATGCGAACATTGCGAACACGAATAATATCTTTATTATCGTATATCTGCGATCCGAGACTTTTGCTTTCATTTTCTTTTCCTATACCCTAACTACATATATAATTATACTTGGAATATAATTTAACTGCAATAACAACCATACATATTTATAATTATATAGATACCTTTACAATTATATTGACTAAAAAACTACGAATTCCCAGTATACTCCACCCAAGGAAAATAAGACAGATGAAACCGTTGTGATCCACTCGCTTCTACTGTTCTCTTCTCCCTGCTGTGTGGCAACTTTCACTCGGCTATACTTCGGTTCTCGTTGTCTCGTCCTGGTCCTAGTCCTAATTCTGGTGCTGGATTTGGTTCTGGTTCTAGTTCTGGCATCGGCTTCGTCATCGGCACTCGGTTTGGTTAGTTAGCCCTCGGCCTCGGACTATCGGGAAGGAGGCGAACAACTGCGGGTCGTTCGGTTCGCTATGGTTTGGTTTGGTTGTTTGGTGGTGGCGGTGGTGGAGGAGACACAAGTGGAGGCTGACGACTCTGTACTTACTCTCTTTCTTGTCTTCAGGTGTCAGGCGAGGCAGTTCACGTTTTCTTAAGTCGGCAGCCAACGATATGATAACCTTCTCTTCACTCCCCACACAACAGTACTACTATATAGCACACACGATGACATACCATACGATGCAATGCTAGGACCAGGACCAGAACTCTGCTAGGAGGGAATCTATAGGAGAGTAGGTACCCGGGTCGCCAGTCGCTCCTACACACATCTGTATCACTATCAACATCCACTGGGCTATAAATATACATATATCTAGTGCTTTCATAGGGATTGCGATTGCTCTATGTGTCCACTCCGTATTACATAATGACATAGGTATGTACTAGTAGGTAGTGTGTGGATGGAGAAAGTAGAAAACCCGCACATCCCAGTTAAGGCACATTAGAGGCAGGCAGAGCCGGAGCCAGAGTCGGAGGACGAGGACAGGGCCAGGGGACGGTTAAGCTATGATGGGGCCCCAAGACCAAGACTAAAGCCAAGAAGAAGAACAAGACGGATACGAAGAGTTTTTTGTACAAGTAGTAAGAAATAGGTTGGGATATATGGGATATGACATAGGACTGATGGTGGAGGCGATACTGGGATTCGGAGAGTTGGGAGCGGAAAGTCGGAGACTCTGGGTGGTTGGTGCTGTTGGATTGGGAAATGTGTTTTGGGAGGAAGAGAAGGGCATGTGGAGATGTGGAGTAGTTGCTTTAGGTCTTGGTGTTTGTGGATGAGAGGAGTGTAGAGAGGAGATGTGGGGCTGTGGGGATATGGGGTTATTGTGAGATTGTGGTGTTGGAGTCTCCTCATTCTCCTCATTCTCGTCTTCTCAATTCGCAATCTTGCTCTGCTTCCACCGTGCAATCCCCACTTCTCCCGTACTCCTCTTCCTATTCCTTTCCCATTCGCAAAACCAAAAGCATTCGCACTCGCAACTGGCTATGGCTATGGCATGAAGGCAAAGGGAGAATAAAGCAATAGCGAATGCATTTATCCCAAATCTGAAATCCATTCCATAGTCGCTCACCAACTCTCCTTCACATCACACGTACACATATTGCACCATTTTTGAATGTCCCATTTGATTTTTTAACCCTCCCGTTTTATCCAAGCCAATTAGTCAACATTTCACTCAGTCACCAACACAATCACAGCATTCTCAATCAAAAGTGTCCAGTACTATATTCCAGTCCAAGTCAAGTCAAGTCGGGCCAGACGAGACCAGACCAGGTCCACAAAAACTGAAGTCAAAAGTCAGTCATGAGTCCGGACAAATAATTGCATTTCGATCATCACTTAACTCCAGCTCGTCTTGCTTGTATTTTGCTAATAAATGATGTGTCTCATCTCGTCTTCTTAATATCGTTGTAAATATTCAACTTCAACTTTCAAATCAATTCGCTTCGCTTGGATTCCTTTCCCCCGTTTTTATTTTCGTATGAACGCAAACGTAATGTAAGTATTTCTAATTCGTACACCGTACAGGTAATCAGAATCACCAAAATTATAATCGCAATCATATCTTTTGTCGTTCATCGAAATCGAAATACGTTTGAATCTTAAAGTGAATTTGAATTCGCCAATTGCTAGTCGTCAGTGGAAGCATATTCGGATCCACAAAGTGTGGGGTTTGGGTTCCGCAGATTACTCATTACTATCTAAATGCGATCAGCTATCGTCAACTGTTGACTATATTTACCATTTAGCACTTACATTCACAGTTTACTACTGTAATGCAAACGACCGTCACTGTCGGCCGTCGACCGTCCCATCGAGATTCATTTCTTTGAGTAACAAATTTCTATTGTAAACTACCTACAAAAATAAATTGACTGTCTTGACTCGTTCTGTGTGCGTTGAACCACTTGTACGTTTGAAGTTGGGGAAATGTCTTGGAGTATTACCGTTCATAATTAAAATACAGTATAATTATTAGAAGCGAGAAATATTAAGCTACAAGTTACGACTACGAATACAAGATAGATTCGGTGGAAAGAATACAACTTCAACACACTGATGTTCTTTCTCTGACTGACTGGTGTTTACTGTTTACTTTTTCACTCATTATATGTGTCCTCGTCATCATTATCATCTTGATTTAGAATTAACGCCAAGCAGAATTTGACTAACGTACGCTGTACATACATCCTTTGTAGAACAGCCTTAATTTATGTATTTACCGACGGATTGTTGATGTTGATTGTATGCCAATCACCAATACAATGCAATCGAATATACCTGTTTAATCAACACTTAGTAGCACCTGATCTGAAAGTCAAAATCCGAAGTTGATTACCCGTCTAATTAATTACTAAGATTTGATTTCACAAATTGCAATTCTAATTACAAAACAAGAGAAAACATCAAAGTATTCAAGAAAATCAACATTTCGAAAGGCAACCCTTCACCGTCGAATGTCGGCAATCATCTTATTAATATTCCACTTCCGAATTCCTTTTTCTACATACGACGTTTATTACTGCTGTTAAAAAAGCCAATAATACATTTTCATTCCATTTCAATATTGGTGAACACACTCATCTTTAAGAATACAGTTACTTATTGTCCCTGCTGCCGAATATGTAACTGGCAACTGGCTTGTGAATCAAGATCCAACATCCAATGGAATTCTTATAGTGTGTGCAATAGTGTCGGGAGTTGAGATTTCAGTTTCGCAAATTCGTCCAAGCTAAATACAGGCTATTGTTCTTCCTGTGTGAAGCCGGATTTAGGAAGCAATTACAATTCGGAGGTGAAATTTGCCCAATTATGAAAAAATGTACTGTATAAAATTCTGAGTCGACTAATGGAATATTCTTGGAAGCAATCATGTTTAAACGGATGATGCTAAACTAAAAGTTCAAGGTGTGGAATTGAATAGCAGTATTCGCTAATCTTGTAGGCTTAAACAAGTTACCTATTTAAATCAGTAGTTTTTGGTGATCGCTGTAGAAGTAGTAATTGTAAAGGTTAACATTCGAGTAAATAATTTCTGCATAGCATAAGAGTGACGTTTCGAGAATATACAGTTTTTCTTCCAAAAGCCGTGTTCTATAAAAAGACCACGAAGGCTGTGTTATTATCTTGAATCTTGCATGATCGTAGCTCGACTTGACTTGACACTTGTTGTTACATTTTTTGTATTTTATTGGTTCATCAGGTGCTAACCTACCGTCACCGTCTGTCTACCAGTCTACCCCTAAACCAACCAAACCAGAATTTATTCATTACGTGGAATTAACGGGAGGGAGCGGAAGTATTGATGACTCATTCAACAACTTCTCAATCTAAATCCAAATGTAAAGCCAAAATCAACCCATACATATAATTACCATTTGAGGAAAACAGATAGGAAAACTGAGCGTGGGGAATTAAGAAGTTGATGAAGCAGTCCATTAAATGCAAGTACATGTATGAACTATAGCGTTGAACGTCCGCACGCACGGTCGAGACAACACGAGACGATCGAGTTGACTTGAAAATATAATTAATCATCCTCACGAATACAATTTGTAGTGTTCAGATATCGAAGCAAATCGCAGTTCGCTTTTCACATTGCCTGGAGCTGTTGAATCGTTGACAAAATTCAAGATTGAAGAGAAAATATAATTATTGTTGACTGTTTCTGGTGATATTCAAATGATTCAATACAAATCAAAGCAAACGAACCGAGTTCTGTAAAAAAATCGTGATTCAGTAATTAGTCACGATCAAAATTACGTAGTCATATTATTCTGCTAAACGTAAGACTTGGCTTCAAATGTTTAGAAGTAACGAACGTAGTTGTTCATCGTACAACTAATCGAGTAATCAACTATAATTAAAATTAACTGAATGTAAAGTTAAGTTATACGTAGATCGGCAAAGAAAGTTACCTATACAAAGTTGTATATGCAAGAATATAAAACCCTCTCAACTAGTGTAGTAGTTGTCGTAACTAGTGTGTGGGACACTCGAACATTTTTGTATAAAAAGTAATTGTTGAACAACTCTAGATTTTTGTTACTAATCTTTAAACAAATATATCGGCCCAATGTTTACTGGGACGGTAAAATTGAAAATATGCGAAGCGACCGAGCTCCGACCCACAGATTTCCAACGAAAACAATTTAATTTTGGAAGCAGTGATCAACTGGATCCTTATGTCACCGTTGCCATCGATGACGTTCATTATCACAGGTGCAGTATACTTTACGTTATTCATTAGCATTGTTGATCTTATTGTTGAGTGTAACTTGGTTTGGGCTGTGTGGTTACGCCTGGTTTGAATACATACATAGCTAAAGTTAATCAGTTGCGTACTTCCTGTAGTGGTCGCAAATTTATCGGTACCGCATTTCCCTTTGCAACTAGCCAGCTTACGTAGTATTTACTGAAGAGAAAAGGCTTATTCGTATGATTATTTCTAGTAGTATAATTTAGTTGCTAAAGGAAAAATGTGAGAATGCCTAAGTCGTGTGGTGCTATTTCATTTGGTTGTGTTTGTATTTATATAATTTAGATCAACCACCAAGCAAAAAACATACAAGCCAGTATGGAACGAGCCATTTGACATGGAGGCTCATAATGCATCGACAGTGGGTCTAACTGTCTTTCACGATGCTGCAATTCCACCCGATATTTTTGTGGCTAATTGTAATATTTCTTTTGAAGAGCTCATTCATAAAGAGCATTCAGACATTTGGGTTGATTTGGAGCCTTCGGGTAAACTTCATGTCATTTTTGATATTAAATGGGCGGCCGATGCGGCCGGCCCACCAGTCAGAGAATTCAAGGAGCGATCGGCCGGATTCAAAGGCCGTCGTGGTGCCATGCGACTTCGCGTCCATCAAATCAATGGTCACAAATTCATGGCCACTTTCCTTCGCCAGCCAACATTTTGTTCTCATTGCCGTGATTTTATATGGTGAGCTATTCTTTGCACATGTAATTTAAAATTCTTTTCTTACCCAATCATCCTAATTATTCTCAATTTAAATCTTCATTTACATTTTTAATTCGTATCTAACCCTGATGATATTTATTTCTGTCTTTGTTTGCAGGGGCATTGGTAAGCAAGGCTATCAGTGCCAAGGTACGTGATCATTTTGAGTTTCGATATACCTACCTAGTACCCTGTAGTAGTCAAAATGATGTGCATTTTTAAATTTTCGTTTTTCATGTAGACCTTTAAGTAAATAATGCGGCTGCAACGGTGATTATAATGCATTGTGATTTTGTAGTATGTACGTGCGTGGTGCACAAACGATGCCATGAGTCTGTTGTCACCAGGTGTCCTGGAATGAAGGAAGTCGGTGGATGCTCTACATCCACGGAAGAGGTAAGTTGGAAATTATTCAGATGATTTCATTTATTTAACGTCTCTGGTCTGGTTGTTAATTTATTTAGTTGATCATTCTGGGCCGTAATAGAATGATTGAAACCCAACAGCTGTACCGTTTAAATTTGTTTAATGCCCCATAAGTATAGGATGTGTGGAACGAGTACAGCGACGATTGAAATTTTGCAAAATAAATTCTTTTCTCTTCTAAACAGTTTTTAAGTTGTCTTTTGTATATGTAAGTACAATGGAATTGAATGGAGTAATTACATTGACTTTTAGTTTCTACTTATGTAATCAGGGGCACATACTTTGACTAAATTTATTTTACCTTTATAATGTATGTAGCAATGTTTGAAATGGTGCAAATAGTTGAGGAACATATACAACCGACTGCTTGTTCAGATGTTAGAAAATGTTACGTACCTATCGTTTCGTTACTTATATTGATGTAGGTATGTATACTTAACAAACCACAATCCAGTTTTGGTGGGTCACACGATCATTTTAAATTAGATTATAAAGTCTAGTTAATTGCTTTCTAAGGTCAGTTCAATTTTTGAGTGACAACTGCGTGTATTGCCCTTCTGCGTCATAATATATTGAAGTTTGTGTTTTTAAATTTGTCATTCGTTTTGTGTAATATTACTTTGAATGGGGTTAAATATGTACTATCGATATTTTCTATTTCCAACCTTCAAAATAATGATTTTCAAAATTAATATGAAGGCCCCTAGATTGGATTTGGATTATATTTGTTGTCAGCGCTTTGTTAGCTCAGCTAGAATTCACGGTATGAAAAGCGGTCGCTTCTTGCTGGTCCAAAGGGAAATAATTTTTTATTAAAATGTTACAGATTTCAAAGCAGCGTTTTAGTGTGAATGTTCCACATCGTTTTTCCGTGCACACATATAGACGTCCAACATTTTGCGAGCACTGCGGTTCTCTCATCTTTGGTGTGATTCGACAAGGCCTACAATGTGAAGGTAATTTGTTGTCGTTATCTCACAATTTTCTCAGTAGGGATATTTTCCACGTGTGTAATACAGTTTAGAGGAGTAACTGCGAAGTAAAATCGACAATTTAAAAAAATTAGCTATAGCATAGTTAACTTTTAATGAGGTGTTGATGACTATTATGATGCCCGCTTGAATTTCGTGTAGGCTTTTTTAATAAAGCAGTCATATAGATATTGTGCTACCGTGAGTTAGAATCCTCATTATTTTGTACCCGTTCAACATCAACATGCTTATCAGATTTATTTCCATTTTTATCTTTATTGTCACATTAAGAGGAGATTTTAACATCTTAAAGTTTCCCAACTGCAGCTATCTACCTAAATTATATGGAATAGGTATTCGTAGCATTTACATGATCATTTCTATTTATTGCATCATATCTTTCCAGTATTCCAAGTTGTAATTGTCTTATTTAAACTGAACTGTAGCTTTGACTCACGTAGCCGGGTCAACAAGTAACAGTCTTAGAAGCAATAATTTATTATTGCATTTCAGTTCATGAACGCAGCAGTTACAGCTGTTGTGCAACGTCATTGTCAACTCTCTCTCTCGAGTTGATCACCGGCGACGTTTCATACCACACTCGGCCTTTTAGGTAGTCGCACTATCACAATGAGCTTTAAATGTGTATACGAAGGTTTGATGTGATTTTATAGTAATACCTACATATCATTAACAGTTACAAAAACATATGTGTATGTCTATAGAAACATAGGCATATATATATCATTCTGGCAATTTGCTTATGATTAGATTTTTTTAATTGGCTTCCATTCCTAACACACATGCATTCCTACCTACATCTAGGTATGCTAGAGTGATATGTTGCAATTAGATAGTTTTATAATGTTTCAATAAAGTTTTTATAAGCAAAAGATAATAATTGAAACATCAAGCATCAAATAATTAATTATTTAGTAATTACGTAATCACAGTAAGCTTCCTTACTTAGATTCAGTACTCGAATTTTACAAGTAGTAAGTAGACGGGGTTCATTAAATGCTATATTTTTTGGTAAAATACACTGATACAAAGTGGCAAAAAGTTGTGGAGAAAGTCTGAGGGATGCGAATCTTGAAGTGAAAATAGAAAATAATGCTGATTGTTAGCATTGTGTTCTGTTTTAAACTTAAAGCAATGGGTGAAATAAGAGCTTACACTCACCCAAAATATTTATTTTGTAATTTGTATCAAATTTCGTTCGCTTTATTAGAGCCACTGGAACTGCATTGGGGACTTACAAAAACATAAACAGCACATTATCCAGTTTCTAGCTTTAAATACTCAGTTTTCAGCAATTACTTTAATAAAAAACGCGTTTTGTTTTTATACCACTTTATGGCGAAATTTTAAAATTTCTGCTCCGGTATTTATTACCTTTTTACCAGGCATGGTATTTACCACCTCCGAATTCTGAATGTAAGTAGGTACCTTCTAAGATAAAAGAATCACGTTTGTATTTGATTTATGTATTTGACAGCATGTAGCATGAATGTTCACAAGCGATGCCAGAAGAATGTCGCTAATAATTGTGGAATCAACACAAAACAAATGGCAGAAATTTTATCTGCAATGGGAATCTCTACACAGAATTTCACCGGAAGGAAGAAGAAGGTAATAGACAAAGTTTAGTTCCTATCTGACTGTTTCTTTTTATGCTATGTTGGGTAACTCTTTGTTTCATATGGTACGCTACGATCTGCGATGACAACATCTAGATAACATTGAGTAATGAAGGCCCTAATTAACGTTGATGATCCGCTTGATTGAATCTCATTGTAATTTCGGTGTTTTGTTCTTGCTAATTATTTCCAGACTTCGATAGTTGAATCACAAGCAAATAGACGGCCAGATGTTCAGCAGGGAGGAGATGAAGGCTCGGAACGAAGTGAAGAAATGAGATTGAGATTCGAAGCACAAATGGTGATGGAAGAAAAAATGAAAGATAAAATTCCTAAGGGGAGGGCGAAAGAGTCTATTGAAGGTATTATAATTGTAAAATTTATTTCCTAAGGGGTTTTAAACTTGAAAACAAAATACTTGGATTTTTTACGACATTTAATGGTTTGTAATTAAACGAATTAAGTTAAAACCATGGGAATAAGGTACTCGTGAATGATTGAGTTCATATTTTCTGAATTGGGCGTTTTAGGAGTCCTTGGAAGTACTGATACTGGAGATAAAACGAGGAAGAAAGTTGGATTGCATGACTTTACTTTTATTAAAGTATTGGGGAAAGGAAGTTTTGGCAAAGTTATGTTGGCTGAGAGAAAAGGATCAGATGAAGTGTATGCCGTTAAAGTAAGTTGTATTTTTAAATCCTTTTCGGTTGTCATCCCAAGAGTAGAATTGGGATCGAAAGGATTTTAACGATTATAACTCTCTTCGTCCAATGTTTCTTTATCGTTTCTCTTTCTATTCTGATAATAAATTATGTCGGTAATTAGTCAACAATGTGAACCAAGTTCAATTATCCATAGATGGTTTATGGGATCAGTTGTAGGAGCATGGTGACGTAAAGCACATTCAGCTATAAATATTTTCTTGGTCTCTTTTTGTGCTATAATCTTTTCATCTTTTCTTGCCTACGGTTTGCATGAAGGTAAATGTAGGTTGGAAAGTGTTACCAAATCCTGCACGGAATTGCAGTTATTGACAATGTTCTATTTGTTTGTGTTTCCAATTGTGCAGGTATTGAAGAAAGATGTGATAATTCAGGACGACGATGTGGATTGCACATTGACGGAGAAAAGAATTTTAGCTTTGGCTGCCGGACACCCGTTCCTCACAGCTCTTCATTCATGTTTCCAGACAGATGACCGGCTCTTCTTTGTCATGGAGTACGTCAATGGAGGCGATCTTATGTTTCAAATACAACGGGCAAGGAAATTCGATGAGGCCCGGGCAAGATTTTATGCTGCTGAGGTCACACTTGCTCTTCAGTTTCTTCATAAGCATGGCGTGATTTACAGGTGAATTTATTTCTTCCATTCAATTTTCTTTCTGTACATATGTAACTAGTGGTGGTTGCCTAGAAATGAGTATATTCTATACTTTAAGTGACATGCATATCGTCTCTTCAGAACCTAAACGTGTTGAGTCCAGAAATTGCTAGAAACAAAATGAGGTATGCCCACGAATTCTTTAGTGTAAATTGCTTCATTTTGCTTCTAGCCATTTTTGGACTTACCACGTTTTGGTTCTTAACCGACGATAACCAAGATAAGACGATGTGTAGTTGCAAAAAATGAAATAAAAAAAAGATTGTACTTTTTGCATTCTAAATACATAAGGTTATATACGTCATTGAAAGAGCGTCTCAAATTACTACTTGTGACTACAATAGTTGATTTGTGGATTCTGTTGATGTTAACATCGGTAACGTGGATACGGATGGATATTAATATATTTGGACATCTAACTTTTTTTTGCTTCATTTGACTCACTTGTCCTTCCATTAGGTGTTTTCACGGGTTAAAAATACGCCTTAGGTAATGGATGCCACTCACTGTTAGATAATTGGTTTATAAATAAAGCCTTTATATTTGTGTTTGCAGAGATTTAAAACTGGATAATATTCTGCTGGATACGGATGGCCACTGTAAACTTGCTGATTTTGGAATGTGTAAAGAAAGCATTGTCGATGGAGCCACTACCACAACTTTCTGTGGTACACCGGACTACATTGCACCCGAGGTGAGAATGAGATAAGGCTACATACCGTAAAACTTCTAATTACTCCCGGCCTCTAATAATCCCCCGCCTCTTTTAATTCCCGGGGTTAAATCCATGGAATTAGAAATAATTCCCCCCCTTTAACATGTAATTTCCTATGCTTAATAATTCCCCGCCTCTAATAACTCCCCGGTCTGAAGGAATAGCTTAACAAATAATTCCCCG
>JAAXYX010000297.1:0-46023 GCA_036851915.1 Ptenothrix huangshanensis
AATTATATGAGAGGGGGAATTATTTACAATCTTACCTGGTTAATGAGTACATTATTCGAGAGAGGGGAATAAATCGAGAGGGGGGATAATTCGAAGGATTACGGTACTTTACTTTAGTAGTGTGTGATCGTGACGACAATGGATGGGATGATTTAGCTCGAAAGCAAAAAAATGCGTGGTAGGTTTGTTGAGGGTTTGGTTTGGTGTTCGGTTGATGTTGACTGTCTGCGGCTATGGCTTTGGCCTGGGGAGGAACGAGGGTAGAACATACAGAGAGAAGTGAACTGGGATATATGGTGGGTAGTGTGGAGTGGTATATGCCGTGGTAATGGTCTAATGATGTACCTCCTAATTGAGTACCAAACCAGGTGTATGTGTAGTGCCGTATAAAATCTGAATGTATTTGATATACGAGTAATTTTGTTTTTTCCCTGTGATTGTTTAGATGCATTGGTGATTGAAAAAGCTGGCTTCCTCAAGGGGTCAGAGCAGTACTATCATTGCAGCCAAAAAGCCAACATCGTTGTCGACCACGTTGTCGAGAAAGCATGAGGCGGAGAGAAAAAGGACCGGGGATGATCACGTAGTTTTAGACGACGAATACGAGCCAGGAGACCAGGACCACGATCAGGATCATCGAAACCAAAATCAAAACCAGAGTCAGCCCGATGACGACAGTCTCATAATCCTCGAAGATTCCAATACAAACACTAGCAACATATCACCAGACTCATCACTAGCACCACTCCGATCCAGATTCGAAAATTGTAAGGAATTTCTCCGCAAAGCCTACGCCACTAATAAGACTACCACGAATACGAATTCTAATACTAATCCCAAGAGATCCTCGATTCCTTGTAGCAAGAGTGCGTCCAATATCCATCAGTACACGTTGGAGGATCGAGGATCGGTGAATTTAAATTTGACAGAAGAAGTGAAGTTTAGTGGTGGCGGCAAAGGTGTAAGTGGATGTGGATGTGGAGGTGGATGTAATTTTGAATGTGGTGTCGGAATCGGACGCGGTGGTGGTGATTGTGAACGAACTAGTGTCAAAAGAGGACAAGGAACTAATTGTAATCATAATAATACTATTGAAGAGCAGCTGGACGAGGTCGAGATCGTTTCCCTGCTCGAAGAGAAAATTCCAAAGTATAAACTAAGGGCGGATTGCATTACGAGATTTGGGGGTGAGTCAACAAATTGAAAGTATATGTATTTAGTTTTACAAGCAAAGTCATTTTTTTACTATTGTTTAATGTCTGGTTCGGTCTTTGATCTTTGATCGTAAAAAAGTGTTGATGTATTTGTGGGTATGTATTCCAATATATTTATGCTGTACTATGATCTTGCGATGTATGGAGTATCGTTATAGCTACTTTTTTTTATTTGCGGAAGACAAATTATAGACGTTGAGACGTTTGAGAATTCTTTTTAGGTCGAACGATGTGTTTACATGTTCCAGTCAGAAAATGGGAGAAGGTCGAATTAAGTTTATTTGCGTACACATGCATATTTTTACTTGCATGGTTGGTTGCGTCGCGTGTGAGTAGAGCCCAAGTTGCATTTTAGCCAAAAATCAGATGGATGATAGAGTGGAGGGTACATATAATTAGATATGTTTTCCTTGAAGAATTTTGAGCTGGCGCTTCTTGCAAGTGTTTGAAACATGCCATGAATCGTTCCTTTTATATAAAAGCACTTTTTCGTTTATTTCTGGCAATTTTGTATTCTTGTTCTGCTAAAACTTAATGAGAATGAGGTTTTTGGGAAGAGAAGAGGATTCGGAAGATTGGAATATATTAAAATGAATGTTTTATTTAAACTAACGCTTTCGTATATTTCGCTTTTATTAAATTAGATGTTTTGGAAAATATTGTTTTATTGAAATTTTATGGTTCAGAATATAGCTTTTATTGAAATTATAAGGTTTGGGAAAATATAATTTTTGCGTATTTATTAAATAAAAATTAAACATTTGAGGAACCACATTTTTATTCGAATCTTACCTGTTAGAAAACGTCGTTTTATTCAATGAGATATTTTTGATATGCTGCTTTCCTAGAAAATAAGCCCTCTGAAATATGGCAAATACATACATACTGACCTATGTTATAAATACGTACCTTTTTTTAAATTACTCTCTTTAAATCATAGCTAAATATATTTCATGAATTCGCATATATTAAAAATGCTCTTTTAAGAATTACGTTTAAATATATGAGGAAAATGTGTGGCCAACTTTTAATGCCTGTAATTAGATGCATCTAATTTTGTTGGAGCATTTATTGTTCCCATTACTAATATTCCAAAATGAAACATTCCATGAAGAATGAGAAAACAAATTCTGCTGCTAGTTCTGAAATTGGAACATGACGCCACTGCAATATTTAATAAAAAAATAGTCCAAGTTGACAATGACAACGAATTCCTTAAAACAGCTTTTTAGCGCAGGACTTCTGCCCGCAAAATGACGTTGTACAAAGAGCCAGCTCTTTGATTCTGATGCCTAATTAACAGCTGAAAATAGTCTCTGAATCTGTTGCCTGTAACAGACTGTTTTATTCATGATTCTGTGGTACCACTGTGACCGTGGTTGTGGTCGTGGTCTCGTGGTGCATTTTAAGTTGTAAGGTTCTGTTCTGGTTCTCCACTTAATTCATTTCACTTGAGCAATTTGCAAGCAAGCTGCATCAAATCGGTTATGCATGAATGATTCTTGAAGACACAAGTTGAGAGATTGAACCATTAAGATTTACGTTACTAATAAATATGTAACCATCTTGGACTCTTCGTTTCTTACCGCTATATCATTTCTCTTAGGTATGTTGGTCTCGGCATTGAATTACAGTGCATTGCATTGCACTGGAAGTTCAGGTAGGTCTGCGTCTGCATCTAATTTGTCTGCGATTTCATTCATTCACACCAGATCCGGGTTTTTCCCCCTTCACATTTAAGATTAGACTAGGAATACGTATAAGAGTACCCGCAAGAGATTTTGTTTCTGTTTGCCATCATCTGGATTCCCCGTGAAATTCGGTGTTGCAGATATTCGGCTTGAGCAGTTGACATTAGAGCTGACATTGAAATTGGAATTAGAGTAGCTTGGAGTTTGGATTCGTGTGCTAAGTATACCTATAATTATATCATGTGTGTAGATCTAGAGCTCTGAGTAGAGAAAAGTTTGGAGTAAAGATGGAAAGTTGTGGCCCAGTCACACTGCCAGTTGTCACCTTTCCAAGTCCAAGCTAGTTTACGTTGCGAAATCCCATCATATTATCATGACATGGCAAGGCATGCCATGTGATATTTGAAGGCAGGAGGACGTTTTTTCTTCATTTTTCTCCTGCTTCTGCACCTCTCTCTTGAGATTGTGAGATCCGCTGGGAGATTGTGAGTTTGTTCATTTATTGTTCTTAGCGTGAGTACATAACGTTAGCAAATTCAATTATTATATATATATGATTATGTTTGCACTGAGTTTATTCGATCTTATGCCTTAGTATTTTCTCTGGTGATCTTTGAACAGCATACCTAGTCAGCGTCGGCTGCATGGAGGAATTGATGGGTTTTATGACGATCACGATGACTATGTCGCTATTTTTTTCCTTTCTTTTTTTACCGTTTTTTTATTTTTTGTCTCGGTTATAATGAATGATACTTTATGATCATGATCCTTTATGAGACTCTCAATGTCTCAGTTCAGCACATTATTATATATATATATATATATACAGAATTGAGTGTATGCATCTGAGAGTTTTGCTTTTTTCATGTAAAGTTTACACGATCTGATCCCTTGTACTCAAGTTAGTCTGCAGTAAGTAGGAACAGACACAATTTGGAAGGAATATGGAGAACAGCTGTGAGGTAAATGCTTGGCAGATTTTCACTTATTATATATTAGTTCACACTTTAGTTTTTAGACTGTAAGATATGACCATGGCGTGGTTTGGCATGACATGGCTACGATTATCAGATAGCGCACTGTGTAAAAATATTATATAGGCGTAGTTGTCGTTTAACACGATTCAAAGCAGGATATGAGCCGTAAGACTTGAATTGCTGTTGGTGTTGGTCCTGAGTTTTTTCTTTGGGCTTTAATGACTCTGTGGTGCGATTGTAGTTAATATGTGTATTTATTCTTGTATTAGAAGGATAGAGGAAGGAAAAGTGTATAGGAACGAGAAATACATTGATGATTTCTTGGGTTCGTTTTCAATTTGCTCAACTGTGAAGTAGCTGTAGCCGTAGGTGCTCGGCTTCGGCTTTTATTTTTTTTAGAAAGGAGACATGAATCGATGACATCGATGTCGATCAGGTGTCAAACAAAAAGACAAAGATTACGAGCACTCTGAGTATTGCTAACAAGAATACAAATACAAACTATCAATTTGAAACTTCAAATAATGACACGAAGAAAGGGAACGAGGGAGTCGAGCACTAGTCAGTGCGGTACTAGTAACTAGTACTTACTTCATGATGATGGTGATGGTATGGTGGTGATGAGCTTACACTGAATAATGATGCTTGGGAAATGGGAAATGGAAAATGATTCAATTCAATTATTATAGCCTTTGTTTTTGCTGTTGTGTTTACCTTTGTTCTTGATTTCGATTATGATTATCATTTCGATTTTGATTTTAATATTTAACGATGTGGCGATGTAGCAGCGAGTTTGATTTGAATTGAATAGGTACTGTGAAATAGGAATTATGTATGATTTCGATTTCTTGTGAATTCTCAGTGCACAGATTAGCTCGATTATCTTTCTGTTATATAGTTTGTGCGTAAAATTATAGAATAACAAGAAACCCCTGTGGATTCGATTAGTTGTAAGATGAAGTAGTTTTGAAATTGACGATGCGATGCGATGCGGATTGATGCTTTGCATTTTTGATTCTGTTTCGTCGTTTTGTCGAGTTAGAAAGTAACTAGAGAAAGAAAATGAAATAGAGAAAATGAGCAGGAGTGTAGAAACAGAAAGGGTAACATTGTTCTTGGTTATTATTCATTTTAATTTTGTATTCTGTAGTATGTATGTGTTTAGATGGAGGGAGGGGATAAGGGAAATTGATTTAAATATTTATTTTAGACATGAGTAATAAATACAGGTGCAAGATCGAGTCAGTGGTTCACAAGCTATACCTTTTCTTTAAAATTACATCGTCTTCTTTTCTCTTTTATTCGTTAGTAGATATTGTACCGAGTTGTTGTTGTGAAATTGTACTTATGTTTATTTTAAAAGATTGAAATCTGACTAGTAAGCAATTAATTATGCAGTAGACAGTCTGTTCTTACCTACGTTAGTGGACTCTGTATGTATAGTGTTGAGTTGAGAAGATGGATTGATTAGAGAGGAGAAAGCAACGAGAAAATTGGAGATTGACGGTTGTGATTTAGCATTGCTTTGTGATTGCATTGCATTTAAATTACGAAGATATAATTATGTTTAGCAGGCATTTAATAATTTAATTAGCTACTTTGATGTTTCCGAATTTAAGACACTTGTAGTATACAGTTGTTGTAATTAGCGTTCTGGCTATGTGAGTCTTTGAGAATAAGAAGGTTTTGTTTTATGTATTTGTGTAGTGTTGCTGTTTTAATGTCTTTTTATTCATTAATATTCATGGTCATGGCTGTTGGTTTATTAATTATTGGAAAAGTGTAAACTTTTCTAGGTAGTTCAAATTGCTAATTACTTTTGCGTTGTTTCTCTTGGTTGATCTTTGTCTTAAGGGAAGAAGGAAAAACGAATTTGTTTTGCGTATTATTTAATTATTCAATAATTCATTATTTACACAAAAACTATGCTGAATATGTATTCTACAGTATTAAAAAGTAAGGAGGAACGATTGTAATTTTCCTTCTAGGATGAAATCTACAAGGGTAATTATACATAATAAAAGTAGGTAGGCATTTATTTTTAAACGATCATGCAAATAGCATTCTTACAATTTTTTATATGCAGTCAATCTAAAAGGTCTGGCTGGGTTCTGGATTTTAAAAATAGATTTTGAAAATATGATAAGCGGCAAAAATAAGTTTGGAAAATGCTATTTTGATATGTTCATTAAGTGGAAAAAACATTGCGTTTCTTGCATTTTTACAACAGGGCAGAAAGCCTACTAGTTTTATATTTCTGCAGTATTTAAAAAAACAAAATTTTAAAAAGAAGCAGTTTGTACTCTTTGCGCAATTTCAATATAGCGAATACCATGAAATACCTACTGCTCGCGCAAATTCAAAAGTTTAGCAAGTAAAAAAAGCGGAAGAAAAAACATTTTGACTTGTTCACGAAGTATTCAAAAGAAAGTTACATTTGCAGATTTTAAAAATACCACAACAGCACAAGACATAGCTGAGTTTGAAAAAAAGGGATAAAGAATCTTTCCCTTTGCAAAAAAGTTCAGAGGAATTTACCTACTAAAGGATTCTGGTTACATGTTGGAAAGTCTTGTGTTTTCGAAATCACACTGTGCAGGAGTTTGGAAATAAAAATAATTTAGTCAGGAGGTGTTGTGCAATTGTAAGTGGAAATGGAACGTGGTTGCGGGAAACAGTAGCAAAGTGTGTGATTGAAGCACGTGAAGTGGTTTGATAATTTACGAATGTTACTTAAGTATGAGGTTTAAGAGCCTTGGAATTGGCGAAGCTGTAGAAAATGTGTGGGCGTGGCCGTGGGTGTGAGAGGCGTGGAAAGGTTCCAGGGATTCAAGTAAGCATTTCCAGCGACTGTGGAGCAAGTAGTCAGGATGGCCGAGTGGTCTAAGGCGCTGCGTTCAGGTCGCAGTCCGGTCTTCCGGGCGTGGGTTCGAATCCCACTTCTGACAATAACTTTTGCTTGCGGAACTTTTTTCAATTTCATTTCTTACAATTACTCAAATACATAGTGACATTTGAATGCATGCATTTTGTGGTTTTTATTTTTTATTTTTATTTTCAACCACATGACGAAGAACACTTTATTATTGAACGCAGAATTTCACAGGAGTGATATTTTTGATTTTTGCTAACGTTTTTGTTTTTGCTCCGGTTTTGCACAGTTTGCTTTCTATCATCTTTTTTAATGTTGTACACATGCACTGACCATTTGAATTTTTTCATAAACTGCTTGCATGTAGAATGCAGCATAAGTATCACAAATCGAGATGAATCTCTGAATCTACTTACACTACCACTGAACTTTGAGGTTTTGTATTCCTCCTCTTGTTTTTTTTACTTTATAACTGTATTACTGTCTCGTATATATTGTGCATTTTAAAAGTGTTATTAACACATGTTTGATTTCTACTTTGATTCAAATTATTTTAAGTATACTGTCTACCTTCAGTGGACCATGAACTTGTCTTTTGTTTTTAGGCTTTTGACTTTCGTTATTGTTGTTGCTGCTCTTCTTTTAATGATTCTTTATTGTCTTCCAAATGGTTTTTAAAATTAAAGTGTTTCCGTTATTGACATGGAACGACATGAGGATGACAATGCTTGTGTGAAATGCATTGTTGAAAGTGCTTGAGCACTTGACTGGTTGTGGTTGTGGTGTGATGTATCGGATGTTATGATGGTGCATATAATTAAGTGCGTAGAGTATGTTGGTACTAAATATTTAGTATATTGTAGGCATCGGTATCATAGACATCGTTTGTAATAGTAGTTATATTCAGGTTAATGTTGCGCGAATTCAATTCAAATGTGCATAGCATGGTATGGTGATGATAACCACATGCTTTGGGAAAGGACGAAATTCTCTCCTTTTTCACAATGTCTCTAAAAGGAACCACCTACCTGCGCTTTTCATCTTCAGCTTGTGTAATTAATTATGCATAGGTATAGATCCTGTACCGAGGATGGCGGTTTAAGTAAATAATGCTGTGTAAATAGTAAAACTAGGCTGGGTTACAAAACAAAATTCTCCGGGTCAAGGAGTGGAGCTAAGTTCATGTATTAGTACTGATACGGTCTCATTCCAATGTTATAATAATGGCATCCGTCATTTGTAGTTGAAATGACACAACTTGCTGCATTCCTGTAAATTGATAGGGAGATAATTAGATGCCGTAGGTATTTTACTTGCCAAAGACAACAGCAAGAAATAATATCCTTGGTCTTGGACTTAGCAGACTAGATAAAATTATAATGAGAACAGGCTGTCGACTTTTTAATGGGCATATTCGGTGTCTCCTCCACATGCAAGCAATTCCATGTGAATTCCAAATAACGAATGTTGAATGCGATTGCAGGCAGCAATGTTGAGTACAGTACACATGGGTTACGTCTGAGCCTAGGTACGTTATTAATGCAATTAATGCGGATATTACCTTTCTACATTGGAGGAAATAGATTTGATGGCCCATGTGCTCACTCGCGGAACGAAGTATGTCAACTAAACGAAGGAAAGATAAACAGTAGTAAGGTATGTCCATTGAGTGTGTGTATTTGTGTACATTTACTACGTGTCTTGGTCGTGGTTCTGGGTGTTTACGGGGTAATGCAATGCATTCGGTACGTAGGTACATAAAACTACAACATGTTGTTGTGAGTGTGAGCTTTGTTGGTTTAAGGCTCTGCCTACCTATCCGTGTATTTATTAATGGGGTTCAACGCTCAGTAAATGTTGATTTTGTTCTAAAAATACGGACGGGGGATCAATAATACTCTCTGCCGTCTTGTCTTCCTTCTCTTCCTCAACAAGACTCGGGAGACAATGAGAAGAGGAATTAGAATAAGGAGCGATCCTGCGATGAGATGGGAAACATGTGTAATAATATTGGTATGCTTCTGCTTCCTTGTACGATTTTATCTTTCCTGTATGGAGATTCTCCACAGTTATGGTTATTAGCTGGGGCTAGAGCAACAGCAGGAAATTTTGAATTACAATTTATATACTAGGTACACTGTAAAAACTTTCAGCGCATCATTTCCAAAATGTGTTGAGATCGTCCCAGCGTTCGTTTAAAGGATTGCCGCATTTTACTTCTTCACCTAATTATGTAAAGCATTTTTCCAGTGTATGTAATTCTACGTGTTCAATTAAGTCAGGAGTCTTGTATTTGATGATTTCATTGGAATTACAGAAGAACAAGGGCACTGCAATTGCAATTGTAATCTTGTATGTAGGAAATGGGAATATTATTATTTAGACTAAACTTTGAGTTTAAGTTGGATTTGAATTTGGCTTTGTTTTGTTACCGTTTCAATTTAAGTTTTGAGGTTGAACCTATTTGCTTTAGGTTTTAATACTAACAATGTAAATACATAACCATAACTATTGGAACATTTTAGCAATGGAATTTTGCGTAAGCAGTACTAACAGCATCCCAATCCCAGTTGATTTTATCGATTGGATTTTGTTCTCTGCCGTTGTTTCTTCGTCTCCGTACCTTTAGTGCAGTGCAATTTGTGAATCAGAGAATCACGCGCTCGCAATTTGTTTATGTTTAAATAAGTCATGCCATGCCAGACCGTGGAAGAAAATCATACTGTGCCATGTCATGTCATGTGTGTTCGACTTTTTGGTTTAGCTGAGTGAAGATTGAAATTGAAGATGCTGCGAGAGGTTAAAGATCCTATTACAGTAAGCTCAGCTCGAGCTCTGCTGGTGGTGGTTGTTTCCGTCTCTGGCTCTCTTTCTGTTTCGCTAAAGTATGTGCAACAAATTGGCAAACATAAAACAGTACAGAACAGGCTGTAACTACAGATTGCAAAGCTAGAGGATGGTGAATGAGTACAATAAGTTTAGCTTTTATTGCCATTACTATAGTAGAGGTACTATTGTACTATTACTGTTACGGTTCACGTATGCATGCGTCTGTATAAAATGAACACATCTTTACTTTTGACATTTGGCCTGGCTTTTGAATTGTGACTTTTTCCCGTCATGATATATTCTTCGAACTATATATCTCGATGTGATTATTGTAATTGTAATAATTGTAATAGATGCTAGGGGAAGAAATCATCGTCGTACTAATTACATGCTTGTTCATCATTTTCAAGTTTCTTTCAAAAAAGTTTCTGTTTAAGAAACTGTCCTAAAGATCAGGATATGCTTTTTTCCAAGATGATGATAGATGTTGATTGTTGATGCTGATGTTGATGTTTATTGTTCTTGTTGGTGGATTGATGGATGGATATTGTTATTGTGCTGTTTTCGCTATTACAGTGTAACTGTACGTTCTAAATGTATTAAAATCTAAGGATTAATGGTAAGTACGTGAGATCTAACCTGGGGTATTTATTCTTTACGATTTAGTTTTAATGTTTACATGATTTGTTCCGTATACATATGCATACTACGATGGCTATTGGTGTATTATATCTTAATCGTATTCGTGATTTATCATCACTTCACTGTGACTGTGGCAAGGTATGACGCTTGCTTTGGGCTTCAGATTCTTTATACACATGCACGGCTTTTATGCTTCTATAGAATTTCGTATGTATATCATACGTGCATGTATAATTATTACTTGCTGCGTTGCCTGTAGATCTTGGATCTAGATCTATGTAAGTTAGTAGATTGGATTGTTACTGTAAATCAAAGGGGAAATTGGGAATTGGGATGGCGTGTTTTGTACAGTATTATAAATTCGTATACAACTTTATATAGGTATTTTAATTTTAATGGAGATAGTATACATATTAAGTAGGTTAGATAGTTAGATTGTAGTTGATACAAGTGCTTTTAGTTTAATGGCTCTCTGGAGGTGCATTTAAATAACGGGTATTTAGATTTTTTGATTTTTAGGATTCATTAGTCTATCCAGATTATAGGGAACCAGCAAATAAGAGGCAAACAATAATAAAAAACGATTCAATAACAATAGAATAGAATATAATATAATACAATGGTGGAATCGTTCAAATGTTATTAAGTCAAACGATGTGGATCGTGCAATGAAAATGCGAAATGCGAATGGGAATGCAATACACCTAGCCAATTTCTTTCTCTTTTCATTCAAATGCTGCTAAGTTAAGTACTGAAGGCAAGTTAATGGCAAAGTACCTGCGAAAGCTCGACTTGAAAGCTGAAGCTGAATGTACGGAAAGAAGGAAATGTTAAGTGCTCGGTCACGAACATGGCATGGCATCGGCAACGCATCGGCATCAGGCCGATTCGATGCCGATGCACGGTGATCAACATCAGCTTTAGTATTAACTTGAACATCAACATCAACATGAACGTCAATACCAACTCACATACTTATTTACTATTTAGTCGATTGTCGAATC
The DNA here is from genome assembly GCA_036851915.1 of Ptenothrix huangshanensis. Lineage (NCBI taxonomy): Eukaryota > Metazoa > Arthropoda > Collembola > Symphypleona > Dicyrtomidae > Ptenothrix > Ptenothrix huangshanensis. The sequence continues at coordinate 11,230 of JAAXYX010000297.1, forward strand.
TTGGAATGTGTAGATCTACATTTTGCGTTACCTCAAGGGTTTCCTCGTAAAGCATAGAATGCATATTAAGTCTACTGCTAGTAAGTTAACTACCTATCTATAGGTATTTATATATCGCCGTTATGGCAGTTTACTACTTGACTGATTGTGACTGGTAATAAGTCAGTAATTGAGTAAGTGCCTTGGCATTGTATCCTGTAAACTGTTTAGGAAAGAATACATTTGTGATTGTCATTTTTTTAGTGTTTTGTTGTCGTTATTATTGTTGTTGTTCCATTAGACTCAAAATTGAAATCGGCTTTGCGATAGAAATTTGAATAATTCTGAATTTCAATGAGAAGTTAAATCGCGCGTGTTGCTACTTACAATATACAATGCTTTACTTTTTGTACTAATACTCAACAATCATTCATACTATTACTTTACAATTACTACAGGTGATCGTAAAGCAATGAGGAGAGTGTTTAATACTTTTGTGCTGTTGGGTTGTGTATAATATATAACTAGCCAGCGGTAAATCAGTAAATCCAGTATTAGTGGTTTTTGAATTCTAATGTTGGGAATTAGGTGTGCAATAACAACTAATAACTAATCCAATGACAGATATCATTTAAATCTGACTTAATATTCTGTGAAGTTTGTGCAAGAAGGCGGACGGGGAAATTTAACCCGTAGTTGTTCATTTTCGTGTTTATGTCTTTGGTTTTGATCTTGTTCTTGTTCTTGTGCTTGTACTCCGGTCGCTTCTGGCTATGAATAGTTGATGTGAGTTGTTATACTGTTTCTAAAGTTACAGCAGTGTAGGAAGTGACAGAAACGTGAATTTATCAATTAGCGGGGAAACTAAATACTGAATGTTGATGAGTTATGTTTATATAAGTAGACGTATACCGTGTAAAGTATAAGATAGAAACTGAAACTATAAATTGTGGAAGCAGAAATGAGAAATAAACGAGTTGAAAAATGACTAGTGCAGCAAGAACAAGTAAGAGTAAGTGGAGATATCGATGTTGATTTTGATGCTGATGCCGATGTCGATACCGATACGGATCCCGACACGGACTGGCAGTTGTAATTATATGGAGTGTATAATTATATATATAGATATAGATATATATTATCTGTGAAGGTACATGATTATGATTATGAGCTTAGACTGCATGTGTATATTCGCTGACTCGCGTCATTATTAATAATTATTAATATTGCAAAAATGAAAGGTCTATCAATCTTGGGGCTTGGGCTAATGTTGGTGTGGTTCATTTCGTGATTCGTGATTCGTTAAATATGCATTTAGCAGTTCGAACTTGTGACTGTCACTCCTAGCTTGACTCATTTACTATAAAGATACCTACCCACTGCGTACTCTTAACTGTATTACTAGGTAGGTACTACTGCTCTGGTGGAAACTAGGTAGTTTGTTCATAGTTCGTTTTGGCTTTAATAGTTAGTATTTTTAATAGTTAATGCCTAGTGGAGTAGAAGTAGAGATCAGTAGTCTGGTGGAGATACTATACTCATAGTGCCTCAGAGTTTATTAGTGTCACAGTCACATTCGTAATCGTTGTACTATGCATTAGTAGAGTTGTTGGAATGATGAATGAAATATGAATGGTATGTAGGTATAGGTAGGGAGAAAATATAGAAATGGAAAGACCTTGGTTCTAAAAAAATAGTCAACTGGTCTAGTCTGGCATGCGGCATTGCATGATCTGGAAGGAGTAGGTACCTCATGAGTAAGTTTGGTAACTCAGTTGTTCGTTGATGATGAGTTAAAGTGACAAAGGTTGTGCGTTCTCGTGTGCTCCTCGACTTCCATAAGAGTACTATGGACTATTGAGTAGAAAGACCATTTCATAGAGTGTAGAATAGAATTGTTGCATATTTGCAGCTGATATCGCTTGTACTCTTGCACTTTGTTTGAACTGTTTAAAAAAGCGTGTGTTTTAAGTGTAAGTACCTACTTGTAATTATAATGAATATATATGTACTTTATATAGTCCAGTTTTATTATTCACGTTAGTGCTCGAGGGTCTTGTGAAAAATACCTTGTTACCGTTGACTGTGACTGTGTTAACTTGAACTCTTTCCAATTCTCATTCCGATTCGAATTTCCTGTTGAGTTTATTTACGGGTTTCCTTCATCTTCGTTCTTCAGATTCTTCCTTCATTATTATGTAGATAGGCACTTTAACTTCGGATTTTGCTACATCATTTTTCCACTCAGATTTTTTCCGTTTTGGACACTCTCACACACTCTCACTTGGGTGAACCAAACTAACTGAAAACTGAACTAGGGAAGGAAGGAATGGAACTGTGGAATATTTATGTATACAATTATATAATCACCTTCGTCTTCCACCTTATGCATGGAATGATCAAGGAGCTTACAATTAGATCGGGTGCTTGTACTTGCAAGTATTTTTTCTAAAGTTGAATGGAGTCTCGTCTCGTGGTAGGATTGTGATTTTTTTTAGTTTTGATTTGTTTTGAGTTTTGTGCTCTGATTTCGTCAGCGTTGGCATTACACATCACGTCTTTAAAATAATGACTTGTGGTGTTTGTCATTGGTGAATTGAAGATCAAGATTGTTTGGTTGGCAAATAAATCCCTAACATTAGCATTATCATTAGCAGTGTTGTTGTTTTCCGACCGGATTCGGAGAGTGGAGATTCCGTTGCAGTATTATTTTCTTGTGAGAAAGTGTGACTTATTACGTTATTACGAATATTGCCAATAAAAATAACTGTCATTGTCATTGTCATTGAGCTCGTCGTTTTCTCTGTCTTCGTCTTTGACTTTGACACTTAAAATTTAAATAGTGTCAATTTTTTTTTCGATATTTGGAAGAGCTCTTTGGAATCGATGCTAGATGTTGGATTTTATTATGTACGGTTGTGGTGGGAGTGGATTTCTGAATTGACATCGAGATTGACGATTAGTGCAGATCTTATCAATATAGCAGTCGCTATCGGCATCAACGTCAGTGTCAACGTCAACTTGATCGTCATCGTTCACATCTCGATCTCGGGTATGTCATATATATGTAGGTCATGAAGGTGGAAAAACGAATTATGATTTAGGAATTGTGAATTGAATGACTGCTGATTACGATCTCGTTTAGCATTAGCATGGTTTAGTTAAAGTCAGACTCATCGTCAGAGGCAGAGATGTGTAATTATGATTCATTGTTGTTCTCTATGAAATTATAGACTTTATTGTGAGATCAGTTGCTTTGTATTGCATTGTATTGCTTTGATTCTTTGTATGTTGTTGCTGGTCTTGCTCTTACTGTACAATCATTTTATAGTGTTGTGGTTCGCATATTAATTTCAATTTGATTGCCATTGTATTGTTTGGAGTAGGTAACCAACTAAGTTGAAGAAGCGGCTCCATATTATTAAGTCGTTAAGTTGTAGATCCTTCCACTCTATGTGGCTATTATTGCAATTCTCTTTCGTAGGAAGAAAGTCATAAACGGAGAATCTGAAAATCATCGAGTCAAGGCGTCGTTTTCGCTTGTGAACTTTTAATCCACTAATGAAATCAAAATCAAGTGTAAAGACTATTGAATATACGTAGGTATTCTCTTTAGCGTATATATATATATACATAGGTATCATTTCTTTAAATTCATTTGATTTAATTATAATTATTTTATATCCGTGCTTTCGTTTCAATTTCGTTTCGTCAGGTAGGTCTGTTGTTGGTGTTGTCATTGTTATTAGTGTAGTTGTAAAGGAGGTTCACGTGCATTGTGCATGATGACAGATAGAGGACAAAGGAGAGTGATGTCCTCCTCGTTAATAAATTTTGTTGTGAAGCACCCATCATTGATAAGTTATCGGAATTATTTCAAGTACTAAATTTAGTGTAATGTAGGTATACAATGTTTGCAGATCAATAGGAAAAATTCATTGTGAATGTCCGGGCTGGTTTTGGTTTTGAGACAGATGTTGCAAAAAAATCGCCAATAAAATATGAAATACTAATACTTGGAATACATTAGGTAATCAGCGTTTATTCATCCCTAAGTATTCATTATTGCAATTTAATTCCAACGGTTGGATTAATTCAAATTTAGGCTTAAGGTGTGAAGGTGGTATGTATGACGCTAGTGTCGATTGTGATAGATTGGAATGGAATCCCATTACCGTGGCTAATACCATTACCATTATCTATGGTAATTTCGTGTTTATGTATGTAGAATACAGAAGAAAAATGGGCTTGTTCGTGTGCGTTCTATCCAGTGTTCAATTGATGAATGTTGTATTACATGGACAGTTTACCTGTACTTACCTGTAATTATGTGTGAGAAGTGAGAATTGAGATCAATAGCGGCTTAATTGCTAGTACGAGCTTAGTCATAGCACGAGCATTGCATTGTAGGTAACTGTACTGTGTGAAAAATGGAAGTGAACCTCAGAGCTCACCTGTCTGTGCGTTTCTTTTCCTCTTTGGATTCGGCTTCGACAGTGTGAATTTATTGTAGTCTAGTTCACTTTTAATATTCGGTTGAGCGTGGAATTAAATTAAATTGTATTTACTTGATTGAAATTCGTGTGTTGAGGATGTATGCAGGAGATACTTGAAGAAAAGCTTTGGGAGAAGGAAATTGCACTTGTTGGGTTACTCTACTATTACTTTTACATTATTACTAATGCTAATACAAATGACTAATGACTTTGCTCGTTATGAATGTTTGACGCGTTAAATGTAATTTATTACATTGTATTGTGCACCAAGCCCTTATGTGATCGATATTCCGATTTCGATGTCGATTTCTACTTGGATTTCTAAGTCTTTAAAATCGCACTTGAAGTCGAACGTGGCGTCGACCAAGAGAGTGTTATTCTCTTTAAAATTATTTGAGTGCGTATATTTAGGGGATATATACATAAATACATTATTATTATTGAAGACGATGAAACTGCTCTTGTTTGCATAGGAATGGTTCATGAAAGTGTATGAAAGGTGTTCATAAATTGTCGAATGTTAACATTTTCTCTACTTTTATTTTTGATTGTGTTGGTAGGTTGCGAAAACGAGGACTTCCTTGGGATTCCCTTCCCGGCTCTGAGAGACTTCAGTCCCGTTACTAAGGAACAAGCCTATCTCACACTCGGATACTTCTGTAAGTTAATTATAATAAATTCTTACTCGTGTGTGTTCTAATTATTATCATTACTATTAGTGTTGGTATTACATGTAGGTAATTATTACTGTCGTATTATTTTGTTATTACTTTACCGTCAGCGTCAGTCGGCATCGCATCGGTTACATTCATTCTCTTCAGTCTTTAGAGAGTCTAGACATCATTCTTCATTGGCATTGTCTTCGTTCCTGTCTTTGTCATTGTGTAAGACTGGTAGCCAAAGGAGGAAGACGAGAATTTAAAGAGCAAATAAAAAATAAAATACTAGTATGTAATTAGTAACGAATTATACTAATATAGATCAAAAGATAGGTTTTTTAGTTCAAGTTTGTTTTTATTTTATCTTCGTACTTTATTTATGTAGGAAATAATGAAAGTGCTGTATAAATAGTAATCTAAGTTGCTGGTTCAAATTAAAACCAGGTATTCCGGGTGAACTATTAATGCAAATGTTTAATTAACCTGTAAAATAATTACATTTTTATGGATATCATGGTGATGAGATGAAGATAGGATTTTAGTAGAGTATAGTTAGCTACTTACGATATATATAATTATACAAACAGGTGACGCACTTGAACTTAGGAAGTTTGCTGTCTTTACCCTTTGTGCTCGTGGACCGTTGAAATTTGATTTGAATTTAGCCTTTGTAGCTATTAGTTGATACTGCTGGGTTATAATAAGGAGGGAGGGAGGGGAAATGAACTCATGTAATTTTGTTTTGTGTACCTTCACGGATGTGCGGATTTTGTAGAGGTACCTAAACTTGTGTAGATTTGCATTTCGATTTTTATCTGCATCCCTCAACTTTGCATCATTTTTTGTGGCCACTTGTCATAATCTGGATGGTTGTTAGCTTGACATTTGTAATATGAATGCTAGTAGGTAGGCATATGAGTGTATAGAACAGTGTCAAGTACTGTCAAGTGCGCAAGCAAGTACATAATACATAACATACATATAAGTGCCATATGTGGTCAATGTATTTTATTTAGCTGTAATAGATTTCATACCGTTTCGTTGGTTGTATTTCGCAGCATTATTGCCTCTACCGTTGGTGGTGTTGGTAAACACGGAATTTGATGATTGGGTTTGAGTGTTTTACTCGTTTCATGTTTGTTCCCATTGGCTTTGGCCCATTAGCTGTTGAAAAATAAAATCGATGTGGCAGAATTGATAGTTGCATATCTGTATTGAAGTCTTGATGACTTGTATTTTGCGTTGGGTGAAGCACAGCGGTGGGTGCACGTAGCACTTTGTTACGTAGAGCTGTACGTAATTACCAACGTAAGTGTTTTTCTGATAAGCATTGTAATTAGGAGGAATTTTGTTCTAGGCGTGTAATCAGGGACGAGATGTGCACTTGAAATATTGAAACGAGATAAAATGTGTAGTTCTAGGTGGTATTTTAACTTATCGGTAGTATGCAAGTCGAACTCTGAATTGCCCGTTTGTTATAATTACACAAGATAAAAGTAGTGGATGTGCAGTATGTACACCAATGGAAGATGTAGCTGACTTTGGCTTTGGCTTTGGGTTTTTTATTTTCTGCATTGCTAACTGGTGACTTTTGACTTGACATATTTGGGTGGTATGTACTAATATAATGGTACTGTGATTATACATGGGATGGGAAATAAAGATAATTACACGACTACTGGTCCCAGGCGCAGTCACACGATTGGTGTAATAGAAAAGCGTATACGTATATGTAGTATCCAAGTAATAATAAATGTGTGTTGTATTTATCTTATACGAATGGAGTTGGTTGGAGTAATTGTTTGTTCAGTTCACATATGTTGAGGACCCTTGAAATTTGAAATGAATCCTATTGCATAGGTTGTCGATGTCGATACTGAAAGGATATGTTAGTTTTAGACCGGACAGGACGAGTTGTCCATGTCAACGTCGTTGTCATCATTCGTAACAGTAATCGTAATCAGAATTACCTATTTGATATTTAAGTTGTGGTCGTGAGGTATAATTATCTCATAAATCATTTGCCACCTCTCCCTGTGACAAGCATAGCGTGTCGACGTCTAGGACCTACGTGTCTGTCTGTTAGTCTGTCAGTCAGTGTCAAGAAAAATATCCGGAGAATTAAATTGTCGCTGTCCGGTAGGACATTTGGCAATTTCTTTATTCTGAATTACTTCGTAATTCAACGGTGCGTAAAGGAGAAGTGCAATGCATGCTCGTTGTCGTGATATTCTGATTTCGTGGAAATATATCACCTACTTTATATCCTGTAGCATTGACATTGACGAGAATTAAGATTCCCAGTCAGTAATTCCCAAGTTCAGTTTTTAGTTTTTTGAGAGGTTCAAGATCAAACTCAACAAGAATAACAAAAGTCCTGAACAACAATGTATTTTGTTGGCTGCGTGAGGATGAAGAGAAATCGTTTGTCTGCAGGTATTTCCATTTAAATCTGGTATTTATTGGTCTTGGTATTAGTATTGGTAGAGAGAGAAGATGCTCGTTGAGAATCCCATCATGTGTCTAGTCTAAAGTAAATAGAAATAGAGATGGAAATTATGGGGGAGTGAAAGTTGTTATTACAAACGTTTAAAAAAATCTAGTTTAAGTCATTAGCATTGCTGTAGATTAAATTGAATGATTAAAAGAAACACTTTCAAAATTCAATTGCCTCCGTCTGTCTCTCAGTCGCTCTTTAACTATCGGAACGGCAATGGATTCTGCGTTAATTTACTTTTTGCTCACATCTCCTTTACTTTAGTGCTCAACTGAACAAATTGCGTTTTAGTTTTTCCTACTCGCTTCTAACAACATCTAAATTGTGTTTGGTATAATATGTAATTTAATGCTCTCGGTCTCGATGCTAATTTAATGGGGGATTTACGATAAAGTTTTTTCCGCGTAGTACCTACCTGTACAGATGAGCAGTGGATTGAGCCTTTGTATTGTACATACTGCATACTGCATTGGTATTCTGTTGTCAGGTGATTTGAGCTGTAGGAGTTTATACACAGTTAAAGAATAATCCTTGAAGCGATTGTGATAATGCGATACTTAATGGTTTTTTGGTGTAGGTAAAATTATTTATTATTGCGAGACACGAAAGGCTGACAATGTCTAAAGAATGATGCCTAAGGCTTGGAGTACCTATTGTATTGGAAGTAAAAATTGTTAAAAAAAGTTTTTAGACTGGGGATTCGGGATTACGTAATGTTTTTATGTGCAGTGTTAATGTCGTTTCAGTTTTCAAGCTGTAGTACTTACTTAGTGTAGGCCGTCTTTAATGTCTAATTCTAATTTGTTGATTAGTGTTAAATAGTTTTCGCATTAGATTATATTAATGTGTTTATCTTGTGCCTATCCCTTGTGTTGTGTTTATAGCGGTTTTTTAAGTATTCTCTTGGTTGTAAAACAAATGTAAATAGTTCGTAAAATACAAACACAGCATACAATGAAGGATGCATTAAAGGCATCGCTCAAGAATCCATAAGTTAATATTGATCAACTTTAGTGACATTTTATATCCGTGTGTCATATTAAGAGACCCTAACAGGGCCAGTGCCATTGTTCAGTTCTCATTCAACTTTGACAGCCTAACCGCAAAAGCAAATTGGTAGTAAAACCGAGCAGTTAGAGGCTACAGTCACCTAGTTTTATGTGATTATTTATTGGGATTGGAGATAATGTACTGCCATTCATTACTAGGTAGGTACCTACTCCTATCCTTTCAAATGAAATCGTAGTGACTAAGAATTATCGTTGTCATCTCTCTCTGTGTGGATATAAAATAATCCATAGTGGATCACTATCGTTGTCGTTTGGGGACTTGAAAAAAATTGGAAATTCGAAGAAACAAGTCTAATTTTTTCATCGTTAAGGCTCATTTCCACTTCACTTTAGTTGCAAAGTTAAAGTGAAAGTACAACTTTATTGTCATAGTCAACATTAAGTAACTATGGCTACAAAGTACTACTTTAACTTAAAACTTGGCCGATAAAGTGAAGTCAAAATGAGCCTTTAATCTTAATAAAATTGTTACTAATAAATTACTGTTAATTGAATTGCAGTTTTCTAATTGGTTGTCAGTTATTGCAGTGGTTGTTAGTGCTGAGTTGATCGATGCTGAGGCTATGAGGCTGTTTGTTCGTGCTCGTAAATTATGGCAGGGGGTTGAGTGGTTGATAGGTTCAAGTTTGAAATCGATGAGTTACCTCTGGTTTGGTTGAATGAGTTGTCGAGTCGCTGAGTCGTTTAGGTTAACAAGACCTTAATTGATTTTTAATTGAAATACTTGAATTTTTGACTGGTGACTTTTGACTTTGCTTGACTTGGTTTGCCTTTGTTTGTAGATTTGACTGCGGTAACTTTGAATGTGACTTTGGTTTTGGTCGGTTTAGTCTTGTCGACGTTGACTTTCGACATCTTTACCTACTCCTTGTGGTTGTTGTATTGTGCGTGTTTCGTGTTGTTAATGTTGGGAGGTAACGTCTCATGATACGTAAGTAGGTAGTGGGTAATCAATGTAGCGAGGTAAATGAAAACAAGAAGGAAAAGTGGTTTTTCTCCGTAATAATCATAATATGGGCTGAGCTTTGACTTGACAACCAAGACCCAGAACCGGAATCAGAACAAGAGCACGAAAAACCGTTTTGATATTATATTGGATTATATTGTACGTACAGACCTACCTAGGTATGTATATGTGTAGGTATTTACCAAAGTTGTTTTGATTGGAACGGTTGGGGAAGGTAAGTAATGAAAAGGGCTATCTGCATCCGCAGGTACATGTTTTAACGAATTAGTTGATTACATTTTACATTCAAGTGCAAGAACAAGCTTCCGTCCTACCAATAAATGTAATGTATGCATAATTTATAATTAAGGATTGGGAAGGGTAGACAGGAGTAATTTCATAATTGTATTGCTAATGGATTAGTGTTTGAAGTCGTTTCAAGACGTGTTGTCTAGACCTAGACTATTTTTCATGGGTGGTCTTACAGCACTGGTATTTGCTAAAGGCACTAAATACTGATTGTAATTTATGTATTAACGAGTTTCTAATGAAAAAGATGCTTGAGGGTACATAAAACGATTCGTTTTTGAACTTTTGATGATTTTTGTGGGTCGTGTTAATCGAACCTTTGCCCATTTTGAAAAGATATAATAGGGTTATTTGACTAGTTTCTAAAAATGTAGTTAGACGGTTTTGATCTATTTAAAAATATTGGCAAATGTAAATGTAAAGAATATGCAAACATCTAAAGTAAGTAAGTAAAGTAAATTCATGTATTTTAGATGAGAGTGATTTTAAGCGTAAAGTCAACGCTTTGAATATTTTCTAAAACAGTTTTTAGTTAAATTATCCAAGATCTTTTATTTGGTTAAAATCTCCCGTTGTGAAATTGTGTTTAGGCACACCTAACATTTCCCCGGATCTCTATTATGCAATAGACATTTCGTATCATAAAGCAATAACAATAAGGGATAGGAATAAATGAGTTCAGCCGAATTCTCAACGTGCAAGTTCTCTTTTGTTTATTACTTTACTTTGTATCACTTGCGTGTCGTATTGTCATTAGGAGTGTTTATGACCATGACCCGATGAGGTGGGCGCTGAAATTTTTGAAAGTATGTACCCGGAGCTCTTTTGATATGCAAGATATCTTTTCAAAAAGGGGCACGTGTCTTACGTAATAGGTTACATACCAGCAGCAACCTTCATACCTGAAAATTCGGCAGGAGAAAGTTCCCCATGCGCATTTCATATGGAATGGAAACAGCAAAGGAGAAAGGGGAAGTTTGTTATATTTGATTATGCTTTACCTGCCTATGTTGGTTTTGCCGGTGTCTGGATATTATTCCTTTTTCTGTCGTATTGCATTCTTACCTATTTGAAAGAGCTACGAAATTGTGGAGTCTTTGGTTCTCATTCTCGTTAGTTACAGTTTCCAGGAAAGGCCAGTTTGTTCCGGAGATTCGATTTTGGATTTCATCCCACATGCGTACAAGTTAGTCGTAATTTGGAAGGCAGAGGTTTAGGGAATGGAAACGCAGTTTCGGTGCGTAAGGTTTAACTGCAGTGTAGATATATACTGTGTACGTTCTATAATGATAAGGAAACTAGCGGTGCCGAATTCTCCGACGCCAATACCGAAACCAAAATTCTACCGGAATAGTTAATATCGGTATTTTTTGTTGTTGTTTGTGCTTTTAGTGTACAGTGGATGTAAAACGCAGTTCATCTATCTTACAATTGTTATCAGTTTTGTCTGTGTAAATACTTAAATTTTTAATCACACGCATAGGTAAGTAGATACTTTAGGTACCTACTTGTGTCCCTGTCATCCATAACATGGTTGAAAGATGACAGGTTTACGTGGTAAAAACAATCGTGATAATAATTCCTTCACAAATCACAATCGCAAAAGTAATATCAACAACATACCTACCTAAAAGCAAAGGCTATAGCAACAGCAACGACTTTAACTAAAAGGTCATGTGAATGCGAAATTAAAGCTTTACAATTTGACTTTGGCTAAATATGATTTCATTGCTAAAAGTCACATAAGCAAGCTAAAGCAAAGCTGAAGATCCGTAATCGGTGATCGTTAATGAAAAGGTAAATATTTAACTTTTCATTCTTTGTAATTTACGTGCGCTGCTAATTGAACTTATTTGACTTTCAAAGTTTTTTTGGTATGAGTTAACTGCTAGCAACAGGTGACCAGGTACTAGGCGAGGCTATTTTTACAGTTGTTTTATCTCTCAGGATTATTAGGAGCATTTAGTTAAATTTACCACAATTATTTTCATTGCCATGTCCCATGTCCATGTCCATCATTCTTGTGTCATCACGTCAGACTGTCAGTTTTTATTTTCGCCTCATCTAGGCACTCTAAATCTAAAGCCCATCTCATCTCTCTCTCTCTCCAACGTAGGTAAAATTAGCTTGCGTCAGGAAAATTGACTTTGACATAATTACCATGTACCTACCTGTGTAGTCTTAATTGTTCCAATCCAAATCCGAAGCATCGTGAAGGGCAAGGGAAAAACCAAATTATGGGATTATCTACCTTCCTACGTAATGCTACTTTAGCTTTAATCCCTCGTTGGTTATCCACATGGATGACGATGGTAATTGAAACGGCGGGGTGAAATGCGGATGACATTTACTGTGAGAACGAAGGATTTAGATGGAGGATCCTAATTCAAGTCAAGTCAAGTGTAGATAATAAATAATATTGTATTAAGTAGTGGTAATTATAATTATATGCGTGTGCAATAATAAGTGAATAAAATTAGAAGTGTGTAGCACGATGTTTTGATAAATTCTAGGATAAAGGAGTGAAGGGAAAAAATACCTACGACCTACATGATTACCTACGTGATGAGATATCGATGTGGATGATTCCCCGTTACGTGCAGTTGTGGTTTTGTTTTGTTTTTTTTCACCTGAGTTTGCTTTTGATTTGAAATGACAATTAGGCTACGTGAGTGTCAGTGGGAATGGGACGCATTATGTTGGTATTTTATTTCATAGCTGTGCATTCGTCATTGTCGTTCGCATTAAATTCTTCCTCCAGTTGTTCCTTTTCTTCTTCTTGTTTTTGTCTTTGTTCTTCTTATCGTTAGTTCCTACTTGAGTTTAAAAAATGGCTTTAACTATAATATGTAGGTACTTGATTTTTATGACGACTTGGGGTCGGCTTAGACTTTTTGTCTTTGGCTTAAGCTTGTTATCCATAATTCGTGCCCATGTTTTGAATTTACTTACTGTGAAATAGTAGAGGAATGTTGAATGGTAGAACCTTCGCTAAAGGGTTTAAGTGAGTTAGCGACGATGATGTTAATGTTGATACGAAGCTAATTTCTTATCTCGGGGTCTACGTGTGTGTTTGATGTTTGTAGGTGATGTGGTGCTATGCGATAGTGGAATTATGGTAATGCTACGTGATGCAAATGAGGATTCCATGGAAGCAATGATAGCACAATGGATGCAATGCGTTCCCTAGTTATCATATTTATCATCGTAGTCATTGTCTTGCTCTGGTCATTTGCATAGTATATCTTGTCTTTGTGGGTCTTGGTATGGTCAGCAAGAATTAGCTAGTAAATTATTACTATGACTACTGTTACTCTATCGCAGAAAGTGGTAGTGGTGTGGTAGCCTGGGTCTGACATAAGTCGGAGTATATCTCATTAGTTGTGGTGCATATCTACATTGAAGACAAGACAGTAGGTTAATGCCAATAGTTTTATGTCATTCCGCAATTGAGTTGAAGTTGCAAGTTAAGACTTAACGCGACGCTTACATCTTGTATTTTGTACTAGACTGCGGTGATACTTTTCGAAAATATACGCACAACAACAACACCATCATCATCATCATCATAAACTCATCTAGTCAAGTCAAGTCGAATATTTGGGATGCCAGTGGATATAGTTGTAGTGAATAATAATAGTGAATAGTGAGTGCTGTCCTGATTTTGTTGAGACTGGAGTGGAGTGGAGTGGATTGCATGGGATTGGATTGGATACTGCAGCTGGAATAACATTCATATTCAGATGGAGAGTGCGTCAATATTTTACTACTTTGAAATATCATTAGGAATACAGATGAGATGAAATATGCTTGGGATGCTGATGCTTATGCTGAGTATCTCAAAGATTCAAGGAGTAGGTAGTCAGCCGGTGTCGGCATCGGTATCGGCTTAGGCATCGACAGTTTTCTTCGTAGTAAGATTACGATATCTTTCTTTATCTTTGCTAGACCGCTAGATGAATTACCGCGAATGTCGGATTATTTTTTTGTGAGTTATTAAAATCTGGTCATTTAGTCTTAATTGGGGGATTGTAATCATTGGGCTCATGGCTAACGATAAGTGTTACGATTTGTAATAATTACTAGTAACCAAAACCAGTTGAGAAGACTAATTGAGCATTTACTGTATGTAAGTATTCATGTTGTCTTGTGTTGCCTCAATTTGAATGGAGTTGATATAATAGGAGACTACTGAGTGAGTAGCCTCAGATTTTAAAGTTAAAGGAGTGATAAGGAAGTGAAGTGAAGAAAGGTAAAAGGTTGTAGAAGTGTGGTTTGCAGGTATTTCGTATGCACCTATAGGCTTTTAAAGAGCGTAAAATAATTAATGCGTTTACCAGAAGATTGGAAGAATAGACGGTGCGTGTTGGTCTTGCTCCTTTTTCTGTCAGCTTGTATGTAGGTATTAATTACAGTTTCATTTGCATTGGTATGTTTGTGGTAATTGTGAAGGTACATTTAATGTTAATGTCTCCGTGATCTTAATGACAGTCTAGTCCATTCCAGTCCGAGCTATCTGTACATACGACACTGTGATTTTGAATCCCTGTCTGTATGTTTAAAATATTCTGGAATGATACTTGGTTGGGTCGTTTGATTTTACCGTGATTTATGTACATGATAAGTGTATAGTGTGTTTGCTGCATAGCGTAGTAAAGTGTCTCTGACATAGTTACTCGAACTTAGCATACTAATACTAATGGTAGTTACATAAGAAGGTCCAGTTTTTCAGTCAGTATTATGAGTTGCACACGTCACACTCATAGTCATAGTAATTGTCATTGCCATTGTCAGGCAAAGATATAATTATTTGTTGCGCCTATATCTTGAGATGTAAGTTCGAAGGGTAATTTCTATTGTAACATAATTACCTACGTACTTATTAGGTTAGTTATTACAGACGTCTACGTCCTCTTTCAGCTATGCTATGATGATTGACTGGACTTGATATTGCCCTCGTCGCATTTCATGGAGAGACTTGAAATTATTTACTTACTTGGCAACGCCTTTAAAGTCTGCAGATTCGAATTGGAAACAAGGCGAAAGTTGTGCAGTGTTTATTATGAGCACAAGTTTAGTTGTTTTCGGATTTGAATAATTTTTAGAACCAGACAGAGATTTTTAGGAAAGAAATGAATTTATTCGTGTTTTAGTACTGTGACCGTGTGTTGTTTGTGATTTGTGATTTATGTCAAATTTTGAGATTTAGTTCAGTTTCAGTATTTTTCTATTCCTTATTCATTCTTCAGTCTGTGTAACATCTGTCGTATTCTCTGTATATTGCAAAATTGCAATTTATTATTAAGCTAGAATAATAAATTTGGGATATTTGAATTCGAACATTTCGAACGGAGACGTTAATGTACAATTCGCGGTCTTTGTGTAGTTTACTAAATTGAAGGAGTAAAGCAAAAATGCAATACTGTTGTTGTTTTTGACGTGGCAGCAGCGGTTTTTAGTTACGAAGGAATTAAATTAAATGGGATTGACAAATGTAAAGAATTCAGTCGGAATTTAGATTGCAACTGGTAGACTGAAAACTGAACTGAAACGACGAAGAGACCGAGGGCGGTTGGCTGTAATTAAATTTGTTTTCAGTTTTGATTTTGAGCTTTGTCTGTCTGTCCGTGGGGAGAAGGAGAAGTGAAGAAGTTTTAGGGAGGGCATAGGGAGGGAAGAGTGGAATTGAAATTGAAATGGAAATTGCGTATGACTTCTACTATCATCATCATAATCATCATCCTCTTAGTTCAGTTTTGAGTGGTGGTAGTACAGCCAAAAACTGTATACCTATGTATAGTATTTTTAGAATTTGATATGATTGAGAGGACAGCTTGGTGTAGAAGGGAAACGAAAGGGAAAGAGGCTAGCGTGCAGACTTTGAAGAGTAAAATTAGCGTTTTAAAAATAATTATGATACGAACGAACGAACGACGGGCTTAAAACTAATACTGGGTTAAGTACCTTACATCGTCTGTAATGATGTGTTGATGCTCAAGCTGAATGTTGACGGTGAACGGTGACTGAATAAATATTGATGAGGATTGGGGGATAATTTAAATGTTGCGAATTGAGATTGAGAATGAAGAGTAACGAGGATGTGTATAGAAGTATTGTCACTGACCACAATTCTTTGTTGACCTCTTCTTCCTCAGTGTTGAGTGGTGAACGTGTATCTCAGATGACCAAAACATTTGCGGACGTCGATGCATTGCAAAGATTATTGGAAGAGGTAAGTTTTTTTTGCCAATCTTTCTTTCACACTTTCGATTTTCCCTTTTCAAATGTGCTCCATTTTATTTACCTAGTTGTTTTTTCCCAATCATATATTTTTTGTTTTTTTAACTCTTTAATTACTCCTTGGGATAAAAAAAATCGTGTGCGTGTGTACGTCGATTATAGATTCAGTTCCAGGCCAGGTTATCAGTAAAGTAATCATTATTAATGATGTTGTCTAGAAACATTTGGAAATTAGGAATTTTTTTAATCCTTTAAATTAATTACCTTGTTGATTTTGGAATTTTGAAACTTTTTGTTTTTACTTTGCTATTGGTTTTAATTTGAAAGGTTGAATAATTATTATGGTTTACAGAAAGAAAAGGATTTGGAATTGGCCGCTCGCATTGGACAACAACTGTTAGAACAGAATCGAGACCTTGAGGAAAGAGTGAACGCTTACGAGATCGAAAGTCGAGAGAATCATGATGTTATTACGCAATTGAGACATGATTTAGTATGGAAAACACAGTTACTAGAAATTTACAATGACTCATGTAATAGCGAAGAAAGCAGCAAGGCCGGTATGTCCAATTTTACAGTCTTCAAACTTCAAAGATTATAGTTCATTTATGGCTAGGATCATAAAACGAATAAAGCCATTAGTGATTAAAGTGATGTTGCATTTATTGCTGCGTATACAAATATTACTAGTATTTAAGCCTGGTAGGTATTACTCAAGATAATTTAATGTTGACTTAACTTAGTTGGCTGTCCATTTATTTTTTTATTTATTTTCCTTGACTCTTCAGGAACACCAGTTGGATCGGCAGCCTCGGTGCTGGAACGCCGAGTTACATCCCTCGAAGAAGAGAACAAAACTTTACGGTCCGAAGCGTGTCGCATTGCCGAGGATGTAGAAAAGACTGAAGCAGAAGAAAAGTACCTAGTCGAAGATGCCATTAAGAGACTCGGTAATTCAACGTCATTGTTGATTGCTCAACTTTAATTCGTGTGTATCATTAAAAAGTTAATTTTGAATTTTGAAAAGTCAAAATCTAACTGGCATTTAATTTTTACAGCTGAGTCCAACTCTCGTGTAACGTTTATAAGTGATGAATTGCAAAGGAAGACGGAAGAATCAGTTCGGCAGCAAGAAGAAATCCTCATACTTTCCGATGAAGTCAAAGGACTGCAAGAAGTCAATCGAGAACTTTTGGAAGATAATGCAAATCTGACAAAATGTGTGGAGACACTTCAAAGTTGCCAGGGAGAATTAACAACTGAACTTGGGGATTTAAAGGTATAAAAATATTTTGTGTCGAATTTGATCTACCGCAACCTACATACAAACAACTGGACTAGAAACAGAAGTGTTCAGAAGTTTCTTCAAGATGTAAAGTATCACCAATTGATTGTAACACGGATTTTGGTTGATTTCAGGATAACTATGTCGAGATAGTTGCCATTTTAAGGGAAACTCAGGACCAACTGAAGGAGGCACAGAAACAAAGAGATTCGGGTGCTGATGTCGTCTCTGTCTTTGATTCGTTAGCTTATGAAATCGAGAGTTCGGTGGCCAGGCAGAGGAAAGCATCGGATTACTTCAGGCGTACCTTTGACACCGTTCGATGTGCTAATAGTAGCAAATATCATGATAACAGTTTTTCCAACAGTAAGTTCAAGCTAGCTTATGTTAGAATTGAGGTGGAAATTTCTTGTGTATTTCTGTTCAGTATTTCTCTCTTCTTTCTATTCTATTGTATCCCTTGTTTCGTGGCTAAGAATTTCTTAGCAAAAATGCAATGAGACGATATGCTATTCTCTATGTAGTAATGTACCCTCACCCACCTGTACACCTGATAACCAAATAACCTGTACTGTAGTTTTTTGCAGAAGTAGAAGCCTGCAATAGTGAAATAAATTGATATGATTTTTCTATTGTGTGCTCACTTTACTTTCTATCTTTATCCGAAAACCGAATTCCAGCTCGGTGTATGCTTTCTCTGACTGAAGTATTCTGCCGGGAATATTTGAATATGTTGATGTTAATGTGATGTCGATGTGGATGTTGCAGGTGCTTTAATGTCATCGGCGTCCTCATTAGGGTATCACTCACATTCATCATGTCTCTCCTCGCTCGAGTCATCCATGGATATTTCCAACATGAGTTTAGCCCACAACAATGCTACTAGCAATCCATGTCGATCTATGACAATCGCGGGAGGTTCGGACCTCAGTTCTTCTTCCATTTGCCCTTCACCCAATGGCTCCACTCCCTCAGACAAGTACGGTTGGCGATTACCAGAAAAACTACAGATTGTCAAACCACTTGAGGGATCATCAACCCTTCAGGTTTGGAGCTCTTTGGCTACGCCTCACCTAGGAAATTTATTGGAAGTGAGGCCGGGTGTGCACACGAAAACGGAAAGACCGTTAAATGAAATTGGCATGCAGGTAAGGGCATTTTGTCATCTCAATTACACAAAAAAAAACAAAAAATAAGCTGTTAAATACTTGGTTTAACAAGCATAATAATCGGTGTATTCAATTTGGTTAAATGTTTGTTAGCAGAACATTCTGTCTCTCACTGCTCCTGAGACTACGACGCTCCCGAACATCGTATCCACCCCAACCGTCTTCACATTTGTGACGACGTCCACTACCTGGGATCGAAGGGATTCAACAACTACCGTTTATTCCTCGGATCTGTCCACCTTGTCCACCTGTTCCCTTGCCTCTTCGCTTCGAGCGGATAGTCCAACACCATCTGCTTGTAGTAGTGTTAGTGTGGTTAGCAATGGTAACGGCAGTGTCAGTGGCAACGGCAACATCGGTGGCAATTCTACTCCGCATATGAATATTAATGCTCATCCGGTGGGTCTTGGAGGCGAATTCGGTAATGTAGAGCATCATTTGTACTTAAAGTGTGACACTCCTCAAAATTCTCCGATGGAGGGCAATTCCAGACCTGGCTCTCCAACAAATATGAACAAAGATTCAATCGCAATCGAAACGAACAATCGTACATTTAAAAGTAAGTTGATTCGAATTTACCGTATTATTTATGAACAGGGTGACTGTGGAAGATACGTAGTAGAGCACAGATTTGTTATAATTACTAATCATCGATTGAGCTGCGTGCTATATCCAGTGGTGTAGTTGCAATTGCAAGGAAAAGCTACTTACTTTACTTTTTTCTCCGCGCAGCAACGGGTTATAGAATAATTAATAATAGTCAGCTTTGCCAACGAATTGGAAGTCAGACAGGACAACGACATTACACTTTAATCCTTTAATTCTTTTTTGACAATAAATAATGATACTGGGCAGGAAGCGGTTCAAAAAAGTGCAAGTGATTGCAAATTTTACGACGACATTTACAACTATTTAGCCTTGTTTTCGCAAATGATTGTTTACTAACGATTTTTTCGCTTATTATTTTGCAAGTGAAACGCTGCTTTGCAATTTACCTACTTTGTAATAATTGAATATTTTTATTTTCTAAAGCAGTTAAAATAGTTAACGATTTTGATTGCAACAAGAGTGCATGCGTTAGCGGCTAGTTAGTTTAGTTTCTTGCAAGGAGAAATGAATTTCATGAATATTTGGTTTTCTAACAATCAGTTTTATTTCATGGTTTCTTCAAGAATGACTAGTGGACTAATGCAGTGTAATCATTATTTATGTCTCGGATTAGGAGAGTTGATAATTAATGAATGGGCATGAATGATGTTGATGTTTTTTTAAACATTTAAAGCTTGTTTTTGATTTTGACGTTTTTTTGGAACATGAATATTTTGAATTCTATTGCATTTACAGCGCTTTTCAGTGTGTACGACACACTTTGTGGCACACTGGGTGGTTTGAGTGTTCAATCGTCTGGGACTTTGGAGTTAAAACCTAAGGTATGTCAATATGTCCCTCCGTCAGTCTCCTCAAAATGCTCATCATCTATCGTTACTACAAATACTTCGTCACTTACTCCTTCAATTACTTCTTCAATTACTTCTACTGCTTCCAATGGTTCTAATCCCGTGATAAAAACTAAAAGCAAATCAGTCAGTTATCATCCTGATACACGAAACTAGACGATCAAACTCACAACTTAACCTAACTGCGCTTCGTCGAAATCGAAATCAAACTACATTTTTCAAATCATACCGGTATAATGAGAATGACGGAGAACAGTGACAGACATGAGGCATATGAGAAAGAGGCTGGGCCTTACAAACGTAACCAATTAACTCTCTAAATGTCTAAATGTGAATCTGTGGCTTCTCCGTGTGTTTTATTTTTTATTTTTATTTTATTTTTAAAATAATTTTTTTTAAAAAATCGTAATTTTAAATTATATCAATATTATTTTCTTTGCAATCAACGTGTATGATTTGATTCGATTTATTATTTTTGGTTTTGAGCAGTTGCGCTGAGTTTTTGATTTTTGTGTTTCAGTTTTAAATTCACCTCACCTGTATGTCATGTTTAAAGATAAGCAGGCGACAAAAATAGGCTATAATTACAATTACACACAGATTTCGAAATTACGCAACAACAATTACTGCAATAACAGTTGACAGCAGTTACAACAGTAGCAAGGACTGCCTATTCTAATCGAACGAATTATACCGCTACATTGTATGACATTATTGGAAATTGAAGTACCGGTTATTGTGCCTAGTTGTTGTTGAGCTAATTGAATTAATTTAGAATTGGAAATCGAAATAGAAAAAATAGAAACTTTGCTTCGGAGCCGATTTAATTTCAATTTTAAGTAGCTTTTATTATTTTTGCTTCCCAAATGCGCAGTGCGCACGGAGCTAGAAGCTGTAGGTATGTCATTATTAGTAGTGCTAATACCTTGTAAGTATTTTCGGTGCATGGGATGGTGTTCAGTTGAAAGCTCGAATTGATTAGACTGATGTTTGTTATTGTGATATTAATATGTGTGACAAGCTACTCAATTATAGAAATCGTACGTAATAAAATAAGCATAATGCGCAGATATGTTGCAGATAGTTCAAGTTTAGCTTCAAGCCATAGTTTAGTAAAGCCAAAGCCAGCAAGCCTTTATTTTGCACTCACGTTCAAATTAAAATTTAAATAAATGTTCAAGCAGTTTTCAGCATTGAAATCCAAGATGTGATTGTGATCACTACCTATTTATTATGGATCACACAGTCCCTTAATGCGAGGGACGATTGTGTTGTGATTTATGGATTGTGAC
Organism: Ptenothrix huangshanensis; assembly: GCA_036851915.1. Lineage (NCBI taxonomy): Eukaryota > Metazoa > Arthropoda > Collembola > Symphypleona > Dicyrtomidae > Ptenothrix > Ptenothrix huangshanensis. The sequence continues at coordinate 32,629 of JAAXYX010000297.1, forward strand.
TGCAATTGCGTGTTGTGATTTCATTTATATAATAATTTATTCTAATATATTCTGATTCAAGGTCTGATTCTGAATTCTGCAGCGGATGTCTAGCCTTTATAGTTTTTAGCACCTGGTAGTGGTATGAATATACAAAATAATTAATATGTTGTTTTCTCCTTGTATTTATTTGTAGAGGTATGACTTAATGTCGAAGATTGAATCGTTCGTGGATGAATGTAGTCCTTTCCAAGCACCTCCGCAATTGAGGATGGATGCTGTAGAAGATATTTTTAATCGATTTGACTAGCAACCATGTTTAAGAAGAAGAAGTCGTCGTCAAATATATAATATATATATATACATATTATGTGCTAAAAAACAAAACCTGTAAACTGTACTGTAATTATTACACGTAGTGAAAAAAAGTCTGCCATTTTCGATTCTCATAATTGATAATTAATTTACCAATAATTTACTGTAATTACGTTTATGCATGTAAGCAATGATTATGTAATGTGTAATTTTGTGACTGTAGTCACGTGTAATTACAATTGCAATAATTACAATTACCTCATTGCATTGTTACAATGTAAAATGTAATTATTTACAAGAATAGTTTTTTGTATATGGAGTAAGCTGCTGCCGCTGCAATAAATACATACATAATTAGTACTAATTACTAATTGGGTATACCGAAATACTAATCAACTATATGTTTAAACTAGGTAAATAATTATTTCGCAAGTTATCGCTGTACGACAAGACACTATATATACGATAAGATTCGACGTAGGTAGATGTACATATAATTACACACATACTTTATTTTACTGTCTTGTAATATTGTTTCGGCTACAGCGTTAATTATTTCTTGGGCATGGCAGCTTCTTCGTTGTTTCCTTTTCCTTCTCCTTCTTCTCATGAGTAAAATTAAACGTTGTAAGCGTAGTCGTGCTATGGAATATAGAAACCAGAATATTGTCTTGTCTTTTTAGCAAGGCTATTTGTAATTATTTTATTTATTGTAATTAAATTCAGAGCGACCTAGCAACATTACCAGAACTAGACCACAGATCCCGAGAATAATGTAAGATCATTGAGTACACGTTTACGGTATATACTTAATTTGTGATAAGTTCGTGTTCGCGAACTTTGGCTAGTATTGTAAGCAAGATACTTGATGGGACGAAAGAAATAAGGAAAACATTTAAATCTACCGGTTAAGCCAATAATGAGCAGAGGACGGAAAAACTGTAAACTTATCCGTTACTAAAATGAAAATATTAGCAACGGCACTTGTTCGCGTATGTCCTCACATTGTAGAAACCAAGTTTAAAAAACCAAATTACCTGCTAAAAGCAAAAGCGAAATTGCTGCCTCAACAATCTTACCTACATAATTACATGCATACGTGTAGATATTTATTGCATGCTTATAATTTATTGTATGTAATTACATACATTACAACAATATGAATTAGGACCTAAGTAAATATTATACAGGAGTATGGATTACGGAATATTTAATCAATGGTTAGTATTAAATAGAACTATATTAATACTGTTTACTATTTAATTACAACAATAACTTATGTTATTCAGCTCAGGACGGGAAGATTAAAATGCAAACAGTACTAGGTATGTCTGCATGGAGCGGACACGTGTAGAAAGATTTCAACACAGTTACTGATTTTAGAGTAGAGTTTCGCTTTGGCTAAATTGAAAACAATTGGTTGCCAAATTAAATTATAACTGAACTACATATTAGAACTATACTAGTAGAAATAACATTACTTTAACACAAGTCGAAAATTCGGATATTAATAATCCATGAAGTACCTAAATTGAAAGGAATATTTAAATACGATTATTCAAACTATTAAATGCTGACGAAAGGTTTACTGTAGTTATTCCTAAAAGTAAAATCAAATTAATTTATTCTTGTATACCGTGTCATTGTGTCTTCGTTTCAATACCAGCAGACTCACCATAATTGTCAAAACGATGTCTTCACATGTTCAAATTGTAGTCACATAATTTATTGCTTGTTTGAAAAATTAAACATTGGTAATGTCGCTCCCTAATTATGATTAGATTAGATGTATACATACGTAATTTATTGAAAGACATCTACTTTGTGGCTCAAACCAGAAAATATCCCTTTCCGTTACAGTTAAAATTAAAAATATTAAAATACGTCATGCTAGTTTTATCGGCATGAATTCTTAGTAAAAACAATACAAAAATGTTATTTTGGTGCCTGCTTAATTATTCCACTGAGTAAGCAGCAAGCAGAGTTACGTATTTAATGTGCTTTATGAAACTTCCTAGTAGACTCCCAAGTCCGCGTGTAATTACTTAGTGTACTATTAGTAGGATAAGTATATTGTAAAAATCTGGTAAAGGAAAAACGGTTGTAGATCACTTGTTGCTTAGATCGCCTTTAATTTACTTAGTTGGTGCTTTAAATAAATATGATGAACATAATCTTCCCAAAGGAGAATCAAGAAGGAAGGGAGCCGAGGAAATTTAGATTTCAGTATTAAGCGTAAAGATAAATAGAACATAATTGCTCGCCTATCTACATACAGTAAAATTGTATAAAATGGTACATTACCCAATGGTACTATTGCGTCAGTTGTAAAATGATGTAAATTGTTAAAACTACATACTACGGAACGATATTCGTACGTGATGAGTTTAAATTACGGAAATTTGGAAACTTGTAATTATAAAAAGTATATGCTACAAAGCCATGTTTGAATTTCGAACCAGAAGTTTCTTAAGTAATATTTTTTCTCCGAGTAAAATCACCGATCAGTTTTCAAATCAAATCACACATACCACCAAACTTGTATTTGTATATATATTGGAATTCTAGTATTTAATAATTCGTATACAATTAAAAATATAATTCATTAAAATATGATTAATCGATAATTTATTATGTGTCAGGGAAAATCAGCTGTAAACACGTACATAGATACATAATTCGTAGTTCTTTGTGGAAAATCCTATTTTTTAAAAATATTTTTAATTGGGTATATTGAAATAATATTAGTATTAATAATTACATCGCTGCATTAATGAAATGAATCAATGATTTGTTCAAGCATGGAGCAGGAGCTACTACTTGTCGCAACATTGTCAGTATACAACTAGATACTAGGAACGAAAATGAAAGCAATTATTTTGGATTTTAAATTTACCAAGACTTTCCGAGTTTATTTTCAATGCTAATGCATACATAGAAATTAATGAAATTTATTCAACCACTATTTTTCTTGACGAAGTGAATTTTTGATCAAGTTATTACTACAATTATTAAATTACAGTTCAATGAAGCGATGAATAATTATAATATGTGTCTATGATTTAATTACGAAGCTTGCATGATATTTAGGAAAAAAGCGTAATTATTGCCCACTACTAACACTTAATTATACACTTGTGGGTATTTTGCTTGAAAACTTTGTGTATATTTCGGTAATATTTAGTTTCTCGAATTACGAGTTTTCCTAGCTGGAATTTGAACTGTTCAATTTGGTTCTGTTGTGCCACTACTGTGTTGTTCCTGTTTAGCGTTTCTGTAATGTTACACATAGAATGTCTTTCAGTTTCCATTCATTCATTTGTAAAAGTTATAAAGTAGCAAAGAATTACTTTGATCTTTGATTCCAGTTTTCCAGTTTACATAATATATGTATGTTCAACCACGGTGAAGTAGAGCAAACGAAATGCAATGATTACAATTTCAAATACCTACGTTCAATGTTAGTTTGCATAATTATAGTTCAACGTGTTAATTTTATGTGTTTTAGTTATTAATATTTTTTAGTCTCTGTAAAACTGTCTTGATAACTTGAGAGTAAAAAAGAGAGAAACTCCTTCATCTTCATACTCGTATTTTAATTTACATGTTTTAGTACAACAACGATTAACTTTATGTTATGGATACGTACATTACAGGCGTCTTGTAAATGTCAGTCATCATCGTACATGTAAAGTATGTAATTACTAATATTTATTTGTACTAAACTAATATTGAATATATACATACGCTATAGAATATAATTAATTACTTATTCTAGAGTTTCAAGTTTTCAATGTAAAGGATGAAATCAAAACAAATAGAAACACAAACTAAGTAACAAGTGTTGTGCCGAGTAGTTCAAGTTCAATACATGGAAGTATAGAAGTAGATTGATTAATTTACATGCAATTTATTGGTACTAGTACTGTATTAATTAAAGATACATACCCGTGCTTTGATTTGAAATCCAAGTCTAGTCTCATCGATTTATTCTACATTAATACATACATAATTATACAAACCCGTGGAAAATGTTCAATGTTTGCTTCATTTAAATATTAACATTAATAAGGTACATAATAATTGTCAACTTTTTGAAGTAGAAGCTCAACCGTAGACACGTTACTGTACTAAGTATAGTAAATTACAACCATTGCTGACAAGTTAAACTTGGATGAGAAATCAACGACGAAATTGAATAACGGCAATTTCCAAAATACAATTACAATTAAAATTATTATTAATTACGCACAGGTAGATACTAATGTATAAATACCATGCACGTTTAAAAACTTAATATGAAGTCGATAATCACAATTATATTGCTTAAAGTGTTTATGGTAAATCGAAAATTATTAGTAATTATATCTGATAATTATTCATTAATTTCCTTGAAAAATGGGAACGGAACCCTACAATCCAAAATATATGAAACGGAAAATTTAAAATGTACTAATAATCGTAAGATAAGAGTCAAAAATAACCGAGTGATACATGAATGTGTGAGTGTAGAATTCAGTAGCACTATGTAATATGAACATCGGAAATCCAAAATCGAATTAATTGTTAAACTACTACTTAGTAGTGCACCGTGAATACTTATTATGCACCGGGAGGAAAAACACTAATCATCAAGCTTTGATCAAACTGTCAGTAATTTTTAAAAAACAATGTGTAAACGAAAACGGAAGGTAATAAAAAAGCTGAAACGGTTGAAGACCCGCAGCATGCAGTCTCAGTCAACGTAGCGTTATATGTTTTCATACAGTAGTACATAATTAGCTTAGTTGTAAGGATAATTGATTATGTAGTTTGCTAACAAAAACATTTATTTGTATTCAGTCGTCAGAAATGGATTAAATACGAATAAAGTACATGAAAAGTTTTAAAATACAGAATAAAAAGTATTATTTATTTCGCATATTTTAAGCAAGCGTAGCATTGAAGTGACATAATAATTCGTTTATTGTTTGATGGCAAGTCGATTCCTGATTTTAGTACTAGTTGAAATGGGAAAACTATAGCAGTTCATCAGGCATTTCATAATTTCACCCATACTGTTTTATTTTACCCCGACTGTGTAACAGGCTCTATTTCGCAATATTCTGTTTTTAAGGCGGTCAGAAAAATGCATTTTTAGCCTCGAAAAATTCCTTTTTTGACTTTTCAAAATTCTAAAAATGATGGTTTTTTACCTAAAGATGCTAAAATTTTTCAAGCTCAAAATGTTCTTAATGCTTCTTTGGATTGCATTTTTGGTATTGCGTAATAATGCGTTTTTACAGTCTAAGAATGCTAACACATTGTTTTTGATTCATCCAAATGCTAAAATGAATCCCCATTTTTAGTATTTCAAAGGCCTTTGAAACAAATTATAAAATTTACGCTTACGGAAGCTACAATTTTTTCAAAAAAGTTTTTAAAAGTTGACTTTCACAGAATAATAAAATCTTAAACAGTGAGCATGTGTCCCTAAATGCTGAAATAATACTTTTTCGACTCGAAAATACTAAAATAATGCGTTTTGGCTCGAAAAGACTGAAATAATGCTTTTTTTGGAGTTCAAAATGCTTTTTATGCTTTTTGATATTTTTTAGGTTGCCAAAATCTTATAAAACGAGCACCATACAAATGCTTTGAATTTTGAAATGCTTTTCATGGCTGCAAGGCTTTCTTTACCGTTTTGAAAGGGCTGAATAAATTAAATGATACGAAATAAAAGTAGAAATCTTGGAATAATACCTACGAACCAAAATATTTAAGCCGGTGAAAAGTTGTGAGACGAGGACACATTACAGTTACAGTGCAGTGGATGTGGATGCGTCTAGGAGAAATGTACAATGCGTTGACCCGGTGTCTTATTTTCTGGCTCGTTATTATTCCTCATTTTCCGTCTATTTCGACGTGGACACCGTGACCCGTACCCGTGACCGTGACAATGGACAGAACCAGTTTTATTCACAGAAGGTGTCAATCCCGGGCCGAGATTCCCGGCTAATGACGAGGGAGTAATAATAGGTGGACGAAGAGCCATATGACGAGCATAATGTGACGACAACGTTACTGTGAATGCTCGTGGAGCTTGCAGATTGTAGTGCTTCACTGTCGGTCTTTTTCCTGCGAATTTTCTCTTTTTCGCCGTCAACCCGTGCTTCCCATGTAACATCCCTTCCCATTCGTGCCAATTTTTGAAATTCAACTTCACCCTTGTCCATGGCTGCTCGTAGTTCAATCCTTTCCTGAAATTTTGGCAAAAACCAACTAACTGGGATTGGGAGTTAACTACTACTAATTCTCCATTCTCTTCTCGCTCGGTGATATCGGTAAGTAAATGCATATCTATCTCTTGTTTTCTCAATTTTGTTTCATCGCGAATATTATTTTTGCAGTTTTACACATTTGAGGCTGCAGTCGTTTTATCGGAGGCAATTAAGTACATAACACTGAGTGTTATTCATTCAATTTATTCTATTTATAGTTCATTCATAAGCTGGAGTAATTAATTATAGTTGTGGTTGTTTGGTGGTTGTTGGTTATTGTTTTTATAATCAAATATTAAATTACAGCAGCATGCGTAGTACCAGTGATCAGTGGTATAAATGGTAATCTGTGCACCATTAACTGTTAACGGTCAGTTCTTTTTCCTATTAAGTTTGAGAATAAAGAACGAGTAGAACCACAGTTTGTTTGTGCTCAAGATGCAAGAACAGATGCAAAAATCGAAACTGCTCTAACTAGTAAGATCGAACCAGAAATAAATAGCATGACAAGCTAGTTCCACAAAAATTATTGTGATTTTGCACCAGCAGTGGCAGTTAGTGATAATAATTATTAGTTCGGTGCCAGGACTCTTGATTTCAGTAATAGATTAAAAAAATCGATGATATTTCATATTGTAGTCTGAGAATTTTGATTTTCCTTTTTAGGTCGAGATTTCTTGATATACACTATAAGCTCGTTTTTCAAGTCAAAGCTGTTATACATAAATATCATTCTGCAATCAGGGTGTGACGCTTGAATTCGTAACGGATTTAAAACTTAACTGTTTATTTTACAACGATGAAATCGAGACTCTTGATTTCGTAAAGCAGTAATAACCACTTTTCTCGGTGGTCGGCTTTCCTTTTTGTAATTTCTTTTAGCGTATTTCGTTTTTGAAAGTATGTACTAGTAGTATGTTATTGAGGAAGAGTGAATTTAATAATGAGAAATTTAGGGTTGGGTGGAAAAAATGAATTGGGAGCGGGATCAGTGAATTGATTTTTATAATTTTGAATTTAAAGCTGCTGGTTCATATATGATTTTTTCGGACCGAATTCCGACGTTAATCATTAATTTAATTGCTCCCCAAAACGGTTTGCTTACCTTTAATGAGGAGTGCTCGTTGGATTAATTTTAATTTAACTTTTTGCTTATCACATTGAATTTGAATGCATGAAGTATTGGTCATTAAAAACTAAAGAAAAGTTGGAAGATAGTAAGTTTTGATAATCGAACAAATTCAGATCCGAAAATGTAATTTAAACATTTTGAACCATTGATACCATTGTAGGAAAACTGGATACCAAATGTTGATTGTGTTGATGGCCATCGTTTTGGTCGATGACTCTTATGCATAAAAAAACTATTGATTGTACTAACTTTGATTCAATTACATATTGCAGCGTTCTATACGTGGGTTTTGTAATCATGTCCATGATCTGGAGTAAATTGGTGCCCAGGCGCCTGACCAGTCTCTCCTCTGTCCGGAGTATCCACAGGCTTCAAAACGGCAACGCCAGTTCCTTGGCTTCCCTCAATCAACTAGGTCAATATGAACAGAAGAGCAGCTCGATGGTTCAATGCAAGTCCAACTTTGGCACCTATAACAATTGTTGCAATAGTTTATTAGCAAATTCTTCCAAGAGTTTGCTCCGAACATCTATTCGCTTCTACTCGTCTGCGGAGCCAATCTCCCTCTCATTCATCCGAGATAGAGTTATTTTAGTCTTGAAATTGTACGATAAGGTTGACCCTAGCAAATTGACGATGGACACTCACTTCCTCAATGACTTGGGTCTAGACTCTTTAGATCATGTCGAAGTCATCATGGCCATGGAAGATGAATTTGGTTTCGAAATCCCCGATGCAGACGCTGAGAAATTGTTAACACCTGCTCACATTGTTCGGTATGTAGGAGACAAGAAGGATGTTTACGAGTAAGTGAGTCATGAACTAAGTTGAAATAAATATACATTTGCTGTGTCAGTAAATAAAGAGTAAGATTCATCTATATACAAATAGTGTTTACCTAGCGCAATTACATTAAATAGTTACAGGCATTATCCTTACATAATGTATTTAACTGTTGTGTTCTAATTTAAAAAGAAATAAAAGAAAATGGAAGTTAAAGTTGGAGATGGAATGGAAAGTCTGTTATTTCTCCTTCTAGTGCACTTGCCTCCTTATCCTCCTTAGCAGTTGTATCATTTTCATTATCATCCATTCTAAAAATCCCGTTGCTTTGCTACAATATTTTTACGTCATTCTAGTATCACAGGCCATTGGCTTAGATTATTATTTGAACCAGCTAAAAAATGGTTATTTGTTTTAGTTTTTAAAAGTCATTTAAAAGTTAAAAGTTATTTTTTTTTCTCCCGATAATTCATTTGAATTAGGATGTATTTAATTGAAAAAAACAAATGGGAAGCACTTTGACTTTTTGACATAACCTGAAAGACAAAAAAGTTTACATTCATGCCATGGCTTCATCACTTACATTTAATTAGTCGCTGGAGCAAACTATTTGAACCAGTCGACAGTTTGACTTTGAACAAATGCAGCTGATGTCGGTAGCGTAACGAGGCGAAGGCCACGTAGGCCTAGGCCTGCAAAGGATTTTTAAAAACACTGATTTCTTTAAGATTTTTTAGAAACGTAGTTTTTTAAAATTTACACTAAAACGACGCTGTTTACGCTGTTTATTTTTGAAATTTACCCCGAAAAAGACAGTTTTTTTTTCAAATTCACACGAAAACAACTTAATTTTTTTTAATCTACACTAAAACGATACCGTTTTTTTTAATTTACACAAAAAACGGATCATTTTTTTTAAATCTACCGAAAAAGACGAATTCATTTATAATTTACACGAGATTAGATGCAGTGTTTTAAAAATACACTACATGAAATCAAGTTTTTTAAGCCCACACGAAAAAAACCCTGCGGGCGCTACTGGCTGAAATGAACCACAAAGTATAATTACTCAACTTTCAACACATGCCCGATGGTTAAGAATTATTGGTGCGGACAATTGACCATAACGATGGCTAAGGATGCTTACAATTAATTATAGGCTGTTTATTTTCAACAGCTGTGGAGGGCCACTCGAGACCTTCAGTTTTTACATTCGTTAGTCTTAGTTGATTTATTTAACTTGAGTTGATGATGACTGAGTATGTACATATGTACGAGCTACGAGTCTGTGATTTTGATTCTGATCTTAACTGTACTTGCTCATCTTTAATCATTTCACTGCACTACCCTAATTAGCATATTAACTTGCTATTAATTATCATTAGCCAGTCGATGGACTGGATTCAACAGATTGTCCTGCACTGCATTTTGTTCCGTAGTTAGCGATCAACATTTCAAAACTTTACAATGGAAACGTCAACTTTGCTGCTTACTATCATTTTCTGTTTCATTGTTTACTATATCCTGGTGCTGTCGAAAAAACGACCGAAGAACTTCCCACCAGGTCCAGGTTTTATAACTTACTAATTTCAACATTTACGCGCAGTTTGAATTAATTTTATGATTAATTTTCATAATTTTTAGGTCCGCCTGGAATTCCGATTTTCGGAAATGCTTTGCAATTGGGAGCAGAAAGTTATAAGGGGATGGCGGTATTGCGAGAAAAATACGGAGACATCATCGGTGTCAAAATGGGATCTTTATGGTGACATGTTTTTATATATCTCTAGGAAAGCCATTTTAATAAAGTTTGCTGTAATAATTACTTTTACACAGAATTTCAGAATTTGATTCAATAGTGAACTATTTATAATTTATTATTGCTCTAGGGTTATCTACCTTCATGATGCCGATGATGTGCGAGAAGTCTTCAGCAGAGTCGAGTTGACTGGAAAACATCATTACAACGGACTCCTGGATGAACCTTATGGAATACACAACGCTGGTAAGTGGTAAAAAAAGAAAATAATTACATCAATAAAGTATATAGGGAAATATATAAAAAAAACATAGCATAAGTATTATGATTATGATAATAAAAAAAATTCCCACTGAAATCTATAGGGATAATGGTAAGTGAAGGAAGACCGTGGCAGGAGCAGCGTCGTTTTAGTTTGAAAACTCTCAGAGATTTTGGATTCGGAAAGAAATCAATGGAAAGCATAATTTTGGAAGAGGCAAATCAGTTGGTGGAAGAATTGAGGAGTAAAATCAATCAGCCTTTTTCAACAACACATGCCTTCAACTCCTCCGTTTTCAACGTGCTTTGGCAAATTGTGGCTGGTGAAAGATTCCCACATAACGACCCGAGGTTGGAAGAACTCATGAAGCTTTTACTTGAGTAAGTTTGTTCCCTTCGTAACGAAAAAGTTCCTCGTCGTCAGTTAATTAAGTAACGAGGCGTATACCATGTAGGTCTAGATCTACAACAAATGTTTAAAAATACACCACCTCCTGTAAGATTTGCACGAAAAAGATGCAGATTTTTTTAAATTTACACGAAAACGAGCAGCTTTTTCAAATTAGGATGGAAAAGACGCAGTTTTTTTAAAATGTACACAAAATTAAACGACGGAGTTTTTTTAAAGTGTAGACGAAAAAGACGCACCTTTTTTAAACTTCATTACACTAAACGACGCGTTTTTTTTAATTTACACAAAAAAGACAAATATTTAATAATTTACACAAGATAAGATACAGTTTAAAAAAATTCTCCAGGCATAGACGAAAAAGAATCTGGCAGGCGCTGTAATTAGAGTTTAACAGAGCAATAGGTTCGGAATTTTGTAATATTTATACAGATGCGTAGGTAAAACAGGGAAAGCCGGCAGACCTTTGCAGATTTTAAAGTTTTTCCAAAAGCGTGTGAAATATACCTTGGTATTTGAAGTTTCATTTTTTCATGCTTTTGAAGGTTCATAGAATCAATCCTTCATGGAATGAAAGGTTTTTACTTCATCTTCCCTTCACTCGTCACGATTCGAGACACTTTCCCCTTTCTCTTTCCAAATTCCAAGGAATTCCAAGAGAAGCTTTTTGCCTTTCTTCGTAAGACGATCCGGGAACATAAGAAGACATTGGTGGAAGGAAGTCCTCGAGATTTTATTGATAGCTACTTGGAGGAAATGAGCAAGACTAAGGACCCTGAATCAAGTTTCACTTCAAAAAATAATGACGGTATCACCGTAATAGTTGTAACCAACACGTACTTTTGCTTAATTTGAAGTCGTTCGTTTTACTTGAATCAAACGTAGCTTATAATTTGGAGCGCGAATTTTTGAAAGCTATTATATGGTTCCTTATAGAAAATAGAACACATACTTTTTCAACGCGAGAATTTTAATTGTTGTATTGTGTGAGAAAACAATTACTATTAAACTTTTTCAAAAAACTTAAAAATGAAGAATTGACATTTTTGAAAAAGTATTTATTTAATTTTCTATTCTCAGATTTTGAACTACTGGTGCTTTTGATGGATCTGTTTGTTGGCGGAGGGGATACAAAACTTAAATCAAACCTGGTTTATAATTTGGAGCGCGAATTTAGAAAAGCTATTATATAGTTCCTTATAGAACATACTTTTTCAAAGCGTGAACTTTAATTTGAGTATTGCGTAAGAAAATAATTTGTTACTATTCAAATTTTTCAAAAAACTTACAAATGAAGAATTTAAATTTTTCAAAAAGTTGTTATTTAATTTTCCATCTCAGATTTTGAACTACTGGTGCTTTTGATGGATCTGTTTGTTGGCGGAGGGGATACAACGAGCACTACTTTGACATGGTCATTTTTCATTCTCGCTTTACACCCAAAGGAACAGGAGAAATTATACAAGGAAATTAAAACTGTCATTGGAAATCGCAATGTTAGTCTGAGCGATCGTCCAAGGTAATTACATGATTATTTTTGTAAATACCTACCTACTTCGTTATTATTGCATTGCTAATGTAGTCGATGAAGAGTCAAAGGGAGCTAAATCCAAATCGCTCTAAAAACAAAATGACCTAAATTCAAAATGCCTTTTAAGAAAAAAGACCTAAATCCATTAGAATAAATTTTCTACGTTTCCAAATCTCTCATTTGAACAATTTTTGATCGCTTCAAAATCTGTCATTTTAACAATTTTGAAACGTCTTGAAATTTCTTACTTTAGGGATTTTCGAACGTTTAAAATCTCTCATTATAACAATTTTGAAACGTCTCAAAATTGCTTACTTTAGCGATTTTTGAACGTTTCAAATCTCTCATTTTAGCAATTTTGAAACTGCTTAAAACTTCCTATTTCAAAAATTTTAAAACGGTTCAAACTTACTTATTTTAACAATTTTGAAACATCTCAAAATCTCTGATTTTAACAATTTTTGAACGTTTCTAAATCTCATTTTAGCAAATTTGAAACGTCTTAAAATTTCCTATTTTAAAAATTTAAAACGCCTTAAAATTTCTTATTTTAACAATTTTGAAACGTCTCAAAATTTCTTGTTTTAACAATTTTGAAACGTCTCAAAATTTCTTATTTTGACAATTTTGAAACGTCTCAAAATTTCTGTTATTAACAATTTTGAAACTTATCAGAATTTATTTTAACAATTTTAAAACGGTTCAAAATTTTTTTCAAAAAATCAAAAATGGATTTGTTTTTGCTCTTCAACGACGATATGCTTTAGTTTTAAAATACGTCATTATACGGATTAACGATTGGGTGCTTTTTACTAGTAGAATTAATATTTAATTATTTCCCGTTAGCTTACCATACGTAGAGGCGACAATTATGGAAATAATGCGCGTGTCAACTCTTGCTCCGGTTGGTTCCCCTCACACTGCCACCCACGCTCAGGTCTTCAAAGGCTACAGTATTCCGAAGAA
>JAAXYX010000298.1:0-45943 GCA_036851915.1 Ptenothrix huangshanensis
CCACCTGGTATAGCAAATGAAGTCCAGCCGCCTTGATCCAGGACCAAGAACGAAACAACTAACTAGCTGCTAGCAATATCAATTACTATTAGTAGTAGGTACTAACCAATTTATTCGAAGAAAAAATAAAATATGTTTTGAAAATATTGAATTGAGTTGACGAGTTGAGGTGGAACAACCCTTTAAAGCCCCACCTTGTACTTGTGATTTTTGGAGCTCGATCAGCTGAAGCGGGCTGCAGCTGGAACTCATGGACGTACACTCTCCGAAGTCCAATCTCAAAAACAAGCCGTTGCTATCTCGTTTTCAGCTCATGCGGATCTCCAGCTCACCTCGTACTCATCTATAGGTTTGAGATGAGTAACAGATGAGTAACAGATTTGCATGAGCTCAAAAAGAGATTGCAGCGGCAAATTTTTCAGATTGGCCTTCGGAGAGTGTAGTCGTTGATCGGGGTTTTCTCGTGGGTGAATAATGAAGAAATGAGGATTTTCAGAAAAATCATTCGAATTTCGAATTAATTCTAAGGTGCATCACTTTTGTCTTAAGGCAGATTGCGCACTTTACCTAAAACGTAAAAACGCCCCCGTAAAAATATTTTTTACGTAAACTCCGCCCCCTTACGTAAAAAAGTTGTTTTACGTAGAGTAATAGAAATTGCGTACGTAATTTTTTACAGCAACGGGTTGGATTTTAAGTACGTAAAGAATCCGTAGTTCTGGAATACGGAAAAAAAAATTCCCACTACTTTCCACAGTAAACGTAATTTGCATGTAATCAAATGACCACTACATCCCACATTAAAAGTGTCCCAAAAAAATTTGAAGGTTTCGCCGTTTTCGAGCTCGAAAAAAATGAACAGCGAGGAAAATAAAATAGAATTGATTGTTGATTTGTAAAGGTTCGGGTGTCAGATATAGGCTAGGTAACTATGGTACTAAAGTAAATACCATAGTTACAGTTGCTGAATTTTGATCAACAACAACAAACTATTACTAAGTGGATAAGCAGACGCGCAAACTGTCCTACATGAAAGTTTCCGTAAAATATGATTTACGTAAAATTATATTTTTGCGTTTTACGTATTACGGGCAAAAAAATAACGTGAAGTGCGCAATCTCCCTGAATATTGCTCAATACGTAAAAATAAAATCAATTATTTTTAAAATGCTGATGCAAAAAATTTCCATAATAAATAAAGGCTAGACTAGAGTTGACTTAAATCGTTAGGTGAAGGTAAATTTCTCACTCAGTAACCATAGATACTACTTAGGTAAAGTTTTTTCTATTGGAAAACCTTAACCTAACGATTTACGTCAACTCTAGCTTAGCCTTAAGAGTGGTAGTTGACTAAACGATAGAATAAAGAGTAACCATGGGAATAATGACGTTTGTAAGCAGCAAGTACTTTTGTAAGTTTGTAGGAATTCACAAAATAACAGCGAGTTTATTTTCATGATCGGGATGATTATGATTAGGTAATTTCTTTGCCTCATATATGATCTTGCACATTTATAATAATTTGATACCTAAGGCAAAAATTGGTATAGGTACTAATTAAATTATCATATTTATATTTTTATACATACATCGGAATATGACAGGCAAAGGTAAGGCACCTAATTCACTATTTTTTCGCGACAGATATTTAGATACTCATAATTATGTAAATTGGTGGGTTTTCGGTTCACTTCAAACAACAACTTCTTTAGGTACCTAAGTATTTCTTCGAATCGTTTTGTTCATACGTACTTATTTTAATACGTACTAAATATTATACTGCGATTCGGTTTTTGTAAACAGTGTAAAAATGTACTTAAGTAAATTAATACTTGAAGGAAAAAATTTAAAACTGCTGTAATTATGTGCATTTGCTAACTCTATAGCTTTATGATAAATTCGAAGTCAATTATAAACATTTAGATCGAATAAAACATGGCCAACATTTAACATTCAATACACATTACATATAATTTCTATCGTACCTTCCTTCAGCACGAGACTAATTTAACTAACTCTATGAATTTCAGATGTGAAAGCCTCTGGGTTGTAAAATTGTAATACAATTCATTATCAGAACCGGATTAATTAAGTAACTTATTAGTACGATGTGTATTATAAATAATAGATCTGCAATTAATTCTTCAATACTAGGACAATTCCTGTGCGATATGTTCGGAAATTGAAATTTCCTTGAAGCTTGGAACATGGTATGGACGATACATACCTATAAGTCTATTGCAAGCCAACTGAAAATTTCAATAAATAAAAATAATGTTTTGCGACAACGTTTGAGGCACTAGACCAAAATGAAAAAATGCTTCTATAAAATAACCAGTGTATTTTGCTTACGACGGCAGGGAGCTAGATTATACTACATCGAATTGAGTATATAATTAGGTCTAAAAGTATGTGGTCATATTACTGATGGCGTGTAGTGTACCGTACCTACATTAAAGTGCATTACACGAGCCATGTGTCAATATTTGAAACTAAAACTGAGACTCAAAACGTGATTTTATAATAATCTGCTACAATTAATTGAACTCTGGTTCTAGTCCTCGTCAACGCAGGTTTGTTTTTGTTCCACTTGCAAAATCCAACCGCAAACAGATAATATAATACGGATATAATCATATTGAACACTGAATAAAATCATTAAGCTGTTACATTTAAAGTTTCCTACCAGTTCCACGTGCCCCTCCGATTCAATCAATCAATCAGAGCCATACACCTAATTAATCCGTCATTCACATTTTATATACAAACAACCATTCAATCCGTGGTTCTTTCACAACTCACACTCTTCTCTTTTACTCTCTCTCTCTCTCTCTCTCTCTTACATCGACATCTTCTAAGTCCTTCATGTTAACAGACTTTGTTCATAAAGTAATATTTTATGCAATATAAATAAATTATACAATTAAACTTTGGCGGATACTTTAAGTTAGCTATTGGAACAGTCAAGACCTTGATCGGATAACAATTTTTCATATCTAAAACCATAGCTAAAAAACGTGGAGTAGCTATGTCTAATTACAAACTTTACAATTTACAATCACCTATGTAAGTGTAAGTAGTTAATAGCAGGGTTGGGTCGGGTAACCTTTTCACAATACAAAGGACGGACTTAAAAAACCTACATCTGGCTCTGGTTAGGGAAATTAAATGTGAATGATTAATTTCTTTAAACTTAATTATTAATATTATAATCCCAAATAAAAATACATATATACAAATACAAAAACTGCGCGTTTACCCTCCTACTAAAAAAACTGGAATAATAACTAATTACAGAAATATTACAAAAATAGTGTTTATACATGATTACATTACAAAAAATGATGATGATTGTGAATGTTACGAGGATAATTATTATTATATAATATATAACATAAGAGTTAAGAACATCTTATAGTAATTATCATATATAGCAAATAATACGACATACGAAATAACAATATGGTTGAACGGTGAACATCAAAAATGGCCGTATTCAAGAAGCATCGGTTGCGTTGAACATTGAATACGATAAGCTGCCATGTGTGTACACAGAAAAATAAAAAACGTACAAGCAAATGTGTAGCAGAACGCCATTCCACGTCAATCCCTACCACGCCAATCCAGTCCAGGTCATGCCAGCCAGACAAATATAAAATATAAACAACAGCATCACTAAAGATTTTTTTGTAACAAAACAATATAATATTGGCCGCTTGTTTGTCTGATTGTGGCTGGGCTGTGACTGTGACTCACGAAGGCGATGGCTTAAAGGACCAACTGTGTATACAGGATAGACTCATGCAGATATTCTACTAGACTCTGTACGTCTGTACACAATTCAAAGCTAAATGTACATTTTCTTGACAGTTTTTTCCAACGTTTCCGAATTCAAATTGTTCTTGAGTGGATTCTTATTTGCTGTGGGTACATTAACGACAAAGTCTATGGGTTTTGTGGTTAATCTTTGAGCTTCATTAGCCGCCAACTGGGCATTTGAAGATGAATCTTTGGTTTTGTTCTGTCGGGTTGCCAGCCACTTTGCAGCAATAAAACCCAACGCGAAGCCAACGAGAAGTGATAAAACGGCTGACGATGTCGTTGCCAATACCACGGAGTGACTGCTCACTGTTCCATCTTCAGATTTCACGTATGATGACTCAAAGTCTGCAATAAAAACCATTCAACATCGTCATTGCGTTTCAAATCTCAAATCCTATTCTGTTCTCTGTGCCATTCTATCGTTTAGCTGAAAGTGACAAAATCCAGCCATTTTTTCAGGTTACAACGGAAATTTGTTTTATAGGCGTCACAATTGACATCGTGCTCGTGCAGTAACCGAGTAGCAAGCATTCTATATGCAGTAGGTAGCATTGTTATTTATCTATAATATTCATCGTTTAAATACTTCTATACAAGAAGCTTGGTTGTCGTTGGCTTTGCTAGTGTTGATGTTAAAGACAGATGTGAATGTCTTATGTACAGTGTAGGCGCGCATTACGAAAACTGATTTTACACCAAAATTGGCAACAAATGCAAAGACTGAAAACTCAACAATATTCACTGGTTGTTAAAAGTTCATTTTAGTTATTTCATTAATCCTTAATCCTACTTTATGTGCTGCGAAATGCAATGTAAAGAGCAAACAAGAAAGGATCGGAGATCATTGTCCAAAAGTAGTGACAATAAGTCAATCCTCACGATCTGAACAAATGGAGTCACCCAAGCGTTCAGGTTGACGTAATCAAATAAGATCTCAAAAAAATGAAAAAAAAATTGTGTAAAGTAAAGGACAAGACAGGCAGAGACAGTCGTGTCGTGTCGTGGCCAGTTTACAACTGAAACAGACTCACTCGTTTCGTTGTTATGAGAGGTGAAGACAATGCTCTCACACAGCAATTACTCATACACTGAAAAAACAGTAAAAAATTGGCAGATTCACTTTTCAACGATTCTTTCTCACTTCCTTGCTTCTTCTATTAGTCTTAAGTTGAATGTGCGTGGTGTGGTGTAATGTGGTGTAAGGATAATTATGTAGTCATTGTGTATGTGTGAGTTATGTGAGTATGAGCAGCCCAACGAACGGTGATCACACAGCAACAATTCCAAGTCGAACACGACTCGCGACTGAAGCTACCAAGTTTCGAGATTTTGTGTAAGCATTCCAAGCAACATTATAATCTATCATAATTATTCTCCAAAATTAAACGAAGGACATTCTCGGTTAAAAAAAGTCAGGTAGCTTGAGCTAATGTGATTGCGGTATTGCTTATTGCTATGTTGCGGTGCTAATAGCTAGTTGCTAGTACCCAGGAATTAATTTAACAAAGTACACAATACACAAACAACGAACACAAACGAAATAAATGGAAATTAAAGGAAGATAAGCCCAGTCTAATAATAAGTTACATGCTTTGGAAAAAAATTAGCTTTGCATTCCAACAAAAGTATACTGTAAATGTGTAGGTATAATTAATGATATAAATAATATAGTGAGTAATGGACTACAATGGCAATAATGACAATCTAAATTTGCAAAACTGAATCGTGAACGCAAATAAATAAAATGTGCAATTGGATTGACTAATGAGATTACAAGTTACAAGTTAGTGAAATTGTGCAGTTAGCATTGAGGGACGGAGGGAGGGTGTTTCGTTAATAATAATAATAAAAAATCATAATGTAAAAAAGGAACAAACGAATTATAGCAAACGTTGGGACATGAATGACGTGACGTGAGTCATGATTAGACTGGGCTAACCTTGCTGGAAGTTGGTGAGTCGTGGAATTTCATTGTCGAGTAATGAATCATTCTGGGTGGCAGCAAAGGTCTGCTCATTGGAGATATTCACTCCAATCGTAGTCAAGTCTCCCACATTATCCTTATTGTCCTTGTTCTGGTTTCCCTCCTGACCCGTGCCCATGGAACTGACAGTGGTGATGCCGCTAGTTCCGCAGGAACAGCATTCTTCTCCTGGCTGCACTTGTTTGCTCAAGTCTTCAGGTTCATTAATACTTTTCAGATGATTAGCCTCTACGGGTACTTCTTGGTTTCTTACAGTATCTGCCATTGTTTAATGATGGTTCAGAGATAGCCGCACACGCACACCACATGAGACAATACAATCGTACAATACATGGTACAAAACGTACATAGGTATATGGGTAATCAACAATCAACTCGAAACCAACGACCAATCAATGACTTACCAATTGGACAGAGGTGAACGTCACCCGACATCACGTCCTGATACAATGTCTCCGACAGTTCTTTGTGGGCCACCTCTGGGTCCTTGGCCACGCAAGTCCCTCCAACAATGTCCCATGCACAGTGAGGATCACGGATTGCCAAGCACTGCGAACACTGCGTGAACTTTTGACAATTGTCCACACTGATGATGACCATACTGGTCTCTGTGGACACAAGCAGTCTTTTGGGGCTCACAAGTCGTAGTGATTTAATGGGTTTCCCAGGAAATACTTCCCAGGACTGAGAGATCACACTTAGATCTGGACTAAAGTCAGTGTCAAAGGCTTTGATGCTGGAATTCACCACGCTCTTCATCACCTTGCCCGAGTCTAATGGAAACAAATTACACGCATGACTTGAGTATTTTCACAACAATCAACTTAGCAAACAAAACGACAACGAACAATAATGAGTATAATTCAATCCCGTCTTTTTACAGCTACGGGCGTGTCTGAGGCTAAAAAATTATTCTGCAAACGTGTAATTGATTCTGTGGAATGAGAAATGAGCATGACGAGAGACAAGGAAGAGATTTGAATGGAGCAAATGTCTCTTCCTAGCTAGAAGAGACAAGATAGGAGACCCACCTGTTCCAATGTAGATGATGTGAACGCGGTATGGCTCCACATCCGTTGACGTGTCAACTTCAATAGCAGTGAAACGGTCTCTGTTTGACGACCGGGAAATCATGAGAGTTCCATGCACCGTTTCATCCATCAGAGGATGGGCCTTGAGGAAGGCGACCGAATTGGAATTGGGAACGTTGTCAGGGTCGCTTGAGCAACGACCAAGATTAGGTTGGGGAAGATCTTTTGAGGGCACGGGCAACCAGTTTGAGTTATATGACGTCTGGCCTTTAAATGGCCCTTCAAAAGCTTTCAAGATGCTTTCCATCGTGAACGCACACACCGCCGACCCTCCAATACTGTTCGGTGCTGTGGTAAACACAGCGTAGAGCATCTCCTGCTTGATGTTTTTGTTAGTAAAAATATCTGTTGTTCCTCCTGAAAAAAGTCAAATAAAAAAGTTGATTTACATCGTCGTTCCTTTCTACGTCTCTGCGTTTGTTGCTCTCGTCGCGTAAATCGTAAACGTAAGCTCTTTAGCAAGTGGAGAGAGAATAGAAGCGAATTAGAATCCCCTCGAGGAATTATGTTAATGGAATCCCCACATGAGACTTCTCTCGATCATCCTTCACTTGTTGGTTCGAAAGCAACTAGCCAAGGCATGGGTACGCGCGTCTAGAAAATCTACATACGTAACAAGTGCAAGTGTTGTGTGTGACTTACGAATATGATCGAAGTAGAAAGGGAATTCGCCCGGGACTGAACAATTAAGTCTAGCCTTGAGGAATGTAGTAAATCGATCTTTATGCTTTCGACTGCCCGTGTCATGACGGCAGAGACGTGCCACACGACTGAAGATAGCCTTTCCACAATTTGAGTGCTCAATGGCAAACTCTCGAAAAAAGAAGAAAGCATAGTCGCCAAAACTGAGGGACGAGACGAATGATGGACTGTTCAAATGTCTCAAATCGTTTTGCTCTGTTCTCAAAGGACTTTTGTAGATGAGAGCATCGGTTCCTCCAAAATCCGCCACGGTCCCAGCGTACACGGAACCATGATGAAGAACTGAGGTTGATGGATGGGATGGGTCAAAAGGACTGTAGCCCACACCAGAGAAATCCACCGTGTGATTTTTTAGGTCGGCAGTATAATAACGACAGCTTGGCTTGAATGCATTTGTCCCGCAAAGAATAAAAGCATCATCTGTGCCGTCATCATTTGCCACTTCTGCCGTTGTCAGATTCTCTCTCTTGTCCTTTCCTTCTTCCTTTTCATTCAAATGATGACTATGTGGTAAGGGGAGGGGCCCGTGAAACACGCGAAGAAAATTGTAACATTCTGAATCCGCCTGACCCTTGATTTGACACTGGTCACGATGGTGAGAAGAAACTGTCCAGTTTAGTATCTGCTCAGCAAAACCAGCAAAACAAAGAAAGGGTTAACCGTCGATCCAATGCGTCAGCCAATCAAGAACTCCATCTCCCTTAATTACAACATTAAATACTGCAACACTCAATTCTCACAGCTTTTTCTTAGTTCCTATCAAATCATCATCATCATCATCCCGGCTTAATAAACAGCATCACAATTATTATCACTATTATATAAATTGCGATTTCACGCCTTCTCCATGTACCTACATACAGCGTACACGTCTAATTACTTCGGTAAATAAAGCACACCCAGGCGACCCAGGCATTCACACACTCAGACTAAGAGACGAGTCGTAATGAGAAAGACTTTGACTTTGCAATTGCATTTAGCTTGTTTAACACTTGACTTACATAGTTGGGCTTGAGATCGCGTGTGCTCAAACTAAAGAGGGATTCTCTCGCTCCGACGAACACCTTCTCCGGCGTCCATCGCAGTAACGATAAATGATCTTCAGGGTGGCCCGAAAAACGTCCTACTATCTCCAGCTCATCTGAAAAAACACGTGATACAGTCAACATTATATTCACATTACACGTCATACACACATACATAGTCTATGACCTATGACTAACACTAATACTTGACAACCTATTTTATTCCATGCCATGAAAATTTAAGACCCACAAGAGCCAAGGTCAAGGTTTGATCGGCCATCGTCTAAATTACAAGCTCTACTTTACCAAACAATTTACAACGAGCAACGGCACATCAATTTAAACCGAGGTACCTACTGCATACCTATTACTATTACCTACCAATACCAACCCTATCAATACCACTCTTGCTGACTAGACCAAGACGGCACGTTGACGCTGGCGTTCCTAAGGTAAGTGCCTAGCAGTGAGTTAAAGTAGGTAGGTGCAATACTCGCAGTGCTCAACTCATACTGATGCAAACGCTGCAGCCTCGGCGCTCATCGTCCGTCTGTAATATAGATGATGGCTAATAAAATTCGGTGCGCATCAATACTCGATTTTGATTCTTGATTCACTGTGTCTAATCACGACTTGAATCATCTCTCTCTGCTCTTACTCACGTTCACGTTCATTCGCAACGTTTACACGAAAACACGAGTAAAAGTCAAAGTCTTTATGGATGAAGATCACTGCCACTATGTACACTCAACGTGCATAAGCCGAGCATGAGTAACCGTATCTGCGTACCAGGTAGTGCTTAAGCCAACTTATGTGCACCCCTCCTTGTCATAAAGACAACTAACAATTATGAATCATTTCAGCTTCTCTATAAAGAAACAAGCGTCTGATCCTGATCTGATCTCCACGCCGCGCCATACCAAATACCATACCGAATACCATACCATTTCCATTTCCATACCATCTTCCATACTCATCTTCTCACTTTGCATACCTCAGCTTCATTTCTCAGAAGCTATTGTGTAGGTGAATAATAAATAAGCAACCGACTCACTAGCCCCAGCCCCAAGCAGCCACAGCCACCAGTCACCAGTGGTGGTGGTGGCAGTGAGTGGTGACTCAAAGTAAGTGAAAATCCTGTAAGTAACTGGTGGCCCACCACTAACTGTTTCTTAAATGATCTTCGCACCGATTTATTCTTTTCCAACTTGTGACACAACCCACCTCGAAGATTCGCCTACATGCACACACCACTCTCATGGATACATCCCATCCCGGTCTCCTCACACCAACACCAATACCAACAGTTAACTGCGGTACAGCATCCACAGTCCGCTACACATACACACTAGCAGCTATACATTATCCTGAGTAAGATTCATGCGTTTTTCATTGAAATTAATACCTACGAATGGTGTGGTCTTCCAACTCACAAGTCTAATTTATGCACAGAGAAAAAACCACCAGCGCTGGTGAAAGATTCCCTGAAAGCTTTTCCTTTCAAACTTTGGAATAACCCTGGCTTATCTAAGAATAGGAATAAATGAAAAGGGTAAAGCAATTTCCAAAAATCTCATGTCCCATCCCTACATCAACTTCAGCATCTACATCTACTCCAAAGATTCAATTACAATCAAGAAGTAAGGACCAAGACCAACCAAGTTCCTTTTGTACTCTAATGTCTAATCTAATAGCTTTGCATAAGCTCGGTCTCATCCTTTTCTTGAGCAGAAAATAACATGATATGATACCCGTTGTGCAGCATTAATAAGCAAGATCCGTTTCACAGCTGGTTATTCAATTTCAATCTCTTAACATTTTTGCTCATCACAATGGTCTGTGTACTACAGACATTAATATCTGTATCTACGTACCTACTTCAACATTATACGCTCAGGGATGTCCTCAGTCCTACTGGAAAGAATGTAAAATACCGCAGAGAAAATACTTGTAAAATAAAGCAATAATAAGAATGGGCCTGCAATCATAATATTATCTTATATTTTATTCCCAGCAATTTAGATGAAATAGAACTGGGATGAGGAGGCAGATATTGAGTACTATTAAGAATTGATTAAGCTAACTGCCCCGTCTAAAATACCAATTGTGGAAGTGGATTGTGGCTACTGAAACAGGTAAGTAATGTATACGCGTAGAAGCGTTGAAATGACAGTGCAGTGGAAGGAGCAAGGTCTGTCTGCTATTACCTACTTGTAGGGACAACTAATGTGGGAGATTTAATGATCGGAATTACGAAGCCAGAATATAAAATACGAGATGGAAAGGTGAGCGAGTGTTAGTTATCAAACTTATTTTTAATATTTAATTTCACCTCTGATTACACGTTATGTCATTACGTCGCCTTATGCACGTATAAATATAATTACAGTCTACGTAAGTAGTTTGTGGTTAGTTTTTTCAGCTGCAAAATGGGCTCTCACGATGAACTGAATACTGAATAGTGAACACTCAATGCGACCGAGAACACAACGACGAAGAATGATAACGACAGGGAATTACGAATTAGAATATAATATGATTGTGTGTGATGCAATACGTAGTCAAGTCAAGTCAAACACGTACAAGAACAACCATATCTATAATATCATTATTGTATCGAGGGCATCATAATATCAGCTGCTTGATCCTGTACATTAGATATATACTACTATAGTTGATACACTAGACGTGGATGTGATTTGATATGAAATCTGTTCCCTTCTGTTCTTGTCTTGTCGCGTATAAAGTTAAAGTTGAGGTTAGGTTGAGGTTGAGCACATGGGATCGGTATCTGTATCTGTCTTTCACTTGTATGTATACGAAGTAGTGTGTCGCCGAGTGCAATGTATGTAGCAGCAGGCCACAGAATGTCAGTTTACCTCGATTGACTTGGATTGGAGTAGACTGCACGTTGCACTATTGTATTCTACTATTATATATTGGATATTAGAATATTGCATAGGCTATTTGAGTCTATTTGTGAGAAATGCGAGGAAGTTGTTCCCATACAAGGCAGATAAATTAAGGGGTGAAAAGTGATATAGTAAGGTTGTCGTGGGAAGAAAATTAAATATCTTCTGACGCTGGGCTTGGTTTGACTTGGCTTGGCTTGAGACTTTTACGTCTTTTACTTATAAATATCCATCCACATCAACAATCCACTTCCACCGCTACATGCATACATACCTGCTCAGCGCTATTCTTAAGCATATTTCGTTACTCAATTTTTAGCTTTTATACTTTTTTTATGATTTCGAAACTCCCATGAGTCTCTCTCTCTTTCTCACTCGCTAACCATGAGTATGCAGTGATCGTAAGCAGAATTAAGCTTTCTCAGAGTTAAAAATGAAAATCGTGAAAAAGTCCCACCAAAATCTTTTGTGGAACCATCATACAACCAACGTTCCAAGTGGCGAGCTACATATTACGCTATGTATTCATGTGGTAATCTAGGTGTGTATGCTGGTGCTGGTTGATGTTACTGCTGCTGGTTCGTTTTCGTTGGTGTTGGTACTGGTGGTTTGAAGTAAAAAGGAAATGAAGCTGAGTGCAGAGAAGAGATCGGGAGAGGATGTTAGAGAACGGGCGAGCAGAGTGAACTGACAATGAGTGAATCTTTAGGTATCTGTCTGTCTGTCTTTTGAAGAGTGTGAGTTGTGTGTGCTGTGTGAAGTTGCAAGGGTAAAAGATGGATCTTGAATCTTGCTTCCTTAGTAAATACATGTTCGGGATGAGTTAAACTAACTTATCAAGAGGATGCCTAGAGGTGTTCACCTTTTTTCCATTTTGGCTGACCTCTCAGCACGGAAACCCGTCTTCTAGATCTGTCTGTACTACTCTCGCAGTCTCTACCATCCAACATACAGCCACATCTACCTTTACAAAGATATCACAGGGTAATAGCTATATCCATGTGTATATATACTGTTCGAGTATAGTCCACTTGGCTTACTAGCTTGGCCTGGCCTCACTGACTGACTCACACTGCACTACCACTGTCCAATATCCATATCCATTAATCTCATCTCTTTGCATATATAAATACTAATAAAGACTCACTCGGTTCAGGTAAGTAAGGTGAGTAAGTAAGTAAGCAGAGATAGAAGATGAGCTCGCAGTAGATAGTGGATGGATTGACAATGAGTACAGTAGAACGCACCCACTCTTGTCTTGCTCTATTCCATTATCTCTTATACAATAGTATACCCATCTACAGGACGCACTGTAGTTTATACAGACACTAGTTTCAATCTAATAGCATCAATTTTTATGTTCTCATTCCATCTTTCTTTCTTTCTTTCATCCTTTTGCCTTTACCTTCTTTTAATTCCCGGCCAAGCGAATTGGTCAGGATCCGTCCGTTGTAAGTCGTAACCGTCCTCACAACCTTTAACACTCACACTCGATTTGATTCATTCGTGGTGCATATATAGAGACGCAACTACTTTTACGGAGCAACAGCCCATTAGTACCAAGACCAAGACCAACCTTACAATTCAATTTTTTTCAACATCCCTCACTCTCAGTGCTGGCTATTTACTATTTACTACGAAACATTGAAACCATAATCATATAAATATGTACTTACATCCGTTGTTTTTCTTTTTTATTCTAACTCTTGTGTGAAACACATGTACACCACAAGCTCAAACCAATCCCACTCCATGTGTACATACATGTGCCCACTATCAACCTACTAGTTACGCCATTAGAGAATTGATGTATTTTTACTTAACAATTTACAACCCAGAAAATTTATGACACTTCCCGCTCAACTTCAACCAGCTTCAACATCAACTGTTCGACTTGAAGTCAAGACTCAATAGGGCAGTTGGTAATTTCAGTTTGATTTTCAGTTGAAGCTCGTATCGTATGCACATACAAGGCAGGGTAGTTGGGATGCAATCACCAGCACCAGTGCCAGTATAATCTACGACTTGGAGACTACGACTACCTTAAGCATCAACGCAATAATATGCCTAGTAAGGACGAGGAGATTTTTAAATATAACCTCCAGTTATGCATTAAATACGAACAGCTTTCTTTCTCCCTGCCTTCACTCTGATACTGGTCTTGTCACACTATTATTTCACCTTTGCCTTTGCATTTGCCTTTCATGTACATTATCTAATAATGAATATAAATCTGAGCAAATTTTCATTAGCCAGGACAGCAGTAAATGGTGAATGGTAAATGGGAATGGCATAATAGAATATGCAGAGTGAGGAGCGAGAGGGAAGGATAGGTTAGGTGTTTGCACTTGCAGTTAGAGCTAGTAGTGGTCTTTTGATTCACCTACGCATCAAATAGAATCTCATCTCGTCATTAAATGTAGCAAGGAACAAATTCATATAATCTGCCCTCCACCTACACCTGTTCAACTCCAGACGGCTTTTTTCATGCCTTGCCTTGCCTCGACTTGGTGCTCGGATTGTGTATTTACTGGTTAGTAGTAGTAGTGCAGGTTTCATTCTTTTCTCATTCTTCTTATGGGCCGGAGTCAGAGTTGAAAAGTTGTCGGAGACGGAGACTTTTTGATAATAAACTTTTTTTGCCTCATCTGCGTTGCCTGGTCTGCCTAGCCTGGTCTGACAACATCAACATATCAACAATACTGCAATGCTAGTTATACTTAGTAGTCCCGGTACGTACGAGGAGAATCTAACAGGAAAACCATATGTGAACATTCTAATGATGATGAGAGCTTCGAACTTGTTTAGAACTCATGTGTCGGGTTTGGTTTGGTTATCTTTAAAAAATCACAGATAACAAGCTTGCTTATTATCATTACAAGAACAGAGAAGAGTAAATAATAAATACTAAATACTAAGTGGATGGATATTCATATTCTATGCACTTGTTCACTCTGCACATTACGATTACGTCACACTTGCATCACATTACCAATCGCCATCCTACTGCCTTGTGTATGTACTGGGTAATTATTATTATACTCGATACTCCACACAATACATTACCACTGCAATCACCACACACACGTGCACGTACATATCACATTTTCCTCTACCTACTTCACTTAGCTCCTTGTTCTCTCAGTTCTTCCTTCGCTCGCTCATTGTTATTCGACACTCAAAATTTCTGAACGGAAACGGATTTAAAATAGGAAAAGTCATTGTTTTAATTACAGTCCCAGTCCCACAAGCAATAAGTACCGCATTATTACGTCCATTACGGACTGGGTTATTATGTACACGTAGGAGACATAGACTATTATGTAAAAGCTGTAAGTAGTGGTAGTTTGTAGTTTATAGTTAATAAATGTTCAACTTCAACAGTTACTTAAACAGCTTGCTTCTTTGGTCATAAAAAATTTAAATTAAAACTTCCTTTTGCAGCAGGAGCAACAGAGACTCGTACTACTAACTCGCACTAGTGTCAATGACTAGGCACGGGGACTGAAGATTGGAAGTGGAGAACCATGCCGTAGCCATCTACATGTGAAATTAATTTGATTAATAGGAGAGACTGAGAAAGAAGAAAGTTGCTGTGTATTCCTAGATTCGTTTCGTTCTCTGATGGCAATGCTGCAGGATTTGTATCATGTAATGCCGTCCCATGATACGATGCTAATGCCATAATACCTATGACATAATAGTCTTACACCATCATTGATTTTTTTCCTATTTTTCCGCTAAGTTGCTCATTTCATGAGCTTTCGTCGTATTCCTATTGCCGAGCATTGTAACAACAGTGGACGTCTGAAGAAGTGAACACCAACCATGATCACGTCTGAAAGCTGAGCACAGCAGTAGCAGCAGCACAAGATTACGCGAGGAGATAGAGTAAAATTAAAAGAGCATAAAATTTGATATCTTGCTAAGATCTGGCGTGGATTTATTGATCAAATGGGAGCTTTACGTCACCAGATTATATTGTGTATAACAAATAAAGATAATATGCCCAACTGCATCTCTTTGGCATACTTGTCTTTCGATATGGCATAGCTGTATCTGCTCAATGACAGAGATGCCTGCCGATACAGCTTCACTTGATCTCAGCACAGCTTGCACTAGTGCGACAACTATTTTACTTGGTTTTGGTGTGTCTACTGTTTGTCTCAAGTTGTCAGTCAGCAGTGTCATAACAGTTGAGATGCAGGCAGTGAAATATATTCAACCATTTTTTTCTCTCCCTCCCTCTCTTTCTCTCTCCACGCAACACGCACACACATTTGTTTTGTATGACTAAGAGTGAGAATTGGACTTTGAATGCGAGGATATAGAGTAGCATAGTAAGAGGATCTATCCGTCCAGCTAACTAACGATCAGCATTAGTAGGCATTTAGAATCTACATTTCCACGAAGCATCAAAGTTGAATGAGAAGATCCCCTCTCATCGGCATCAGCATCATCATCAAGCAAGAATGACTATCTACATGATGCAGGATAAGAGCGGAGACGCAATAACAGACCACTTCGTAACTCAAACTCCAAGTTGAAACTAATATAAAGGACTTGAGGAAGATGCATGAGCAAGACGAAGGAGAGGAAGGAGACGAGTAGAGGATAACGTAACAGCGGCAAGAGCAACTGCAGCACATGGATCGTTTGTCCTATTAAACTTCATCAATCAAGCCACCACGACTCAATCTGTCTATGTCTTTGGCTTTGGTCTTCCTCACTCCCTTCGTCTCCTCAACTCATCATTCTCTGCTCAGCCCGTGTACCGTACATTTTTTCAATAAGACAATCAACATCAGCCAACCAAGGTATTCCAGCTATCTACATGGCGTACTTACCATTACTACGATATTACTATTACAATTGCTGTTACTCCTAGTACGAGTGCAGAGGAGGGTAGGATATGACATAAGACAGCGTGCTGGTAAGAGCAAGACTAAGACAGATAGGATGGGCCTGCATACACAGACACAGGATGCTCAGTCAACTCGGATGCTCGATTTTGATATTAACAAACTGAAACAACAACTCGCAAAACTTCTTTTCAAAACTACATCAATTTCCAAAAGTTCATTCCACCTTTTTGCCTATCGAAGCCGAAGTCAATAGAAAAGGCAATGCAGGAGAATACGATGTAGACAAAGTGTAATGGAAATGTAATCCAATCGAATAGAATCTAATCCACCTCAATAACTGCATCGTCCTAGCACCTGCACACCGTATGTACATACAACGGTCTAATACAGATGCACAATCAACCCATCATTACAATTATACTCAATACAAAATATTATCACGTAAATTACACTGATTTGACTACGAGGAACCCCTTCTTGATCTTTCTTGACCTCAAGATGATCAGTAGCAGTAGCGGAGCACTTGTAGTGGAAGTAGTAGTAGTCGTTGTCAGTAGTCAGGAGGAGTCGAAGCAAATATGCACAGACAGCGGTGCCTGTACACACGCATCCACATCGACACGGACGACAACAATAGGCAGCCGGATTGGTAGGTAATGATTTGATGTGATACGATTCTACAGCTACGCAGACTGACTTGAGTAGACCAGACTAGACTGAATCGCCGCATGCCCCGTCACAATCAGCAGTCAGAGCCAGAGGACCCAAAACAAAAATAATTTATCTAGGTCTTTTAATTCATCCTACATAAGACAACCAACCTAATCCAGAACATAACCAGAACCAGATTTTAAGGGCAACCGAGAAATTTCAAACCCATTTTCTCTCTAAATCTTCTTTAGATTAAATCTGATGCATTATGAAACGGGACAGAGTACCGCAGTAAAACAAGAGCCAACAACCACCAAAGCCAAAGTCACAGCCTTGTTTTTCCCTTGGTAATTTCGCAAGATATATTAGAGATGTATAAAATAAGGTATTAGGGTACAGTTTAAAAAAGAACATGTTTTTATGATGACATTCCCAATTCGCATTCTCCCATCTTGTCAGCCCATGCCATTGCCGTAGTGATAATGCATGTTCCACGGTGTGGAGTGAATGCTCCTATTTTTCTTGTCTTTCCTCAAAGCTCGCATTCGCATCCCAGAGCAAAGGAACGCAAAGCCAGAGCCAGAGTGGAGCTAAGAAAACAATTATATGATATTATACAAATTCATGAGGACATTATTTGGGAGAACACGTCCCATCCCATGGTTGTACATGGTTGAGGACAATCATTTCCGCAGACCATTTTCAAAGGGGAAGATAACGTTGCACCTACTCAAGTCGAACTCCATGCAGTGAGGAGCTAATAAGACTAAAAATGTCGTCTACATTCGTATAGGTCTATTAAAAACAATGGCATGAGACTTGGGACGCTGTGCTGTGGCTGAGATGAAACTTTAACCACCAAATAACCGAACTAAACCAACGAACCATCCTGCTCTCTTTGCTTTACTTCATTTTACTTGCTCGCATCTTGCTCAAGTTTCTGGGACTGCCAATGTCATTGACTGCACCAGAGTCAGAGCAAAGTGAGCCAAAGTAAAGCAGCGGGAACGACCAACTAACTAATAACTAACTCTGGCAGTTTGAGAATTCCAAAATTCTCATGTGTACTAATAGACAGATACCCGTAACTACTGGCGCTACATAATTGTTAGTTTATTCCAAGAACTGTGAAACACATGGCAGATTTTCACTGGGATATGTGCATACCTACGTGGATACTTATGTGAGGAAGATACCTATAGACCTTTGTTGCTTGGCTTGGGTAATTATAATCCGCTCGTCTATCAGCATATTCATAGCACATACCACACCATCGCAGTTGCATAAACCTATGTTTATGCTCAAGTGCTTGGTGCTTAGTGTCTAGTGTGAGTGCCAGTGGCAGCTCTAATCATATGCAAAGCAACGTACCAACATGGCAAGATTCCAAAAAAGAAAATCAATTATATTTTTTCATTATAATGCGAAACATGTGAGAATTTTAATTGCAATTAATATTGACCTCAATATCTTTAATGATTTGCTGCATTTCATTACGTAATAATTAACATGACTTTATGGCACTTGAATTAATTTAGTGAGATTTACGTAGAGAATACGAATTACGAATGCGACTAGCCTGGTCAGGTCAGTCGTCGTTGTAACATTGATGTTCGTGTTGATAGTCTGGTCAAATTAATACTTACAAATTAGTTAGTTGAGCGAGGAGCAGACTAGAAATAATAGAACAGATAGGACCTAACTGTCTGACGTATCTAAATGGAAATGTAAATGCTTCATCGCCATCACAGTCGACATTGTAACCGTATCTCTGCAGCTATTGCCGTTGCTGGTCGCTGGTATTGTGGTTGTGGTTCTTTTGTCGCTACTTGCGATCACAGAGCGGAGCAATGGATTTGGCAAAATTTTGATTAAAAGCGAATTGTTGCTCTTTCACATTAACTCACAGACAAACGGCAGAGGAGATGGGTAGAAATGAAAAAGGATGCTCAAGTAAGCAATATTGCCCAAACTAAACATGATTAGGTATATTTTGCTCGTCTGATTACAGGAAGAGCAGGTATTTACTATTTGCTCAACCTACTTTGGTCTTATCAGAGAATAGTCATAGCAATCGCAATGTTAATAGTAATAGTGAGTGAAGAGCCAGTGAAGAGAAGAAGACAAGTTGAAAGCTCGAGCTACAATAAAGACAGAGGAGCAGGGAACGACGACGACAGCGACAGAGCTCATTTGACTTAACAACTCAACTCAGCTCAAGTCGAAAAAGCATGAAGAATCACAAATTGACAATGGCAACTCTCATAACAATGCGTGCCTGTCGCAGTAAATGGGGAGAAAATCCTATCATTCACTTGCAATAATGGCTGATAGAGAAACACACATTACCGTAAATGGTAAATGGTAAATGGCAAATGGGAAAACTTGCGATAAGTAGTAAATTTAACATTCATAAAATCTAATAGAACCTGTGCAAGCTTAAATATCTAAATTTCCTGATTCCATTATCCCCACGTTCCTTGCCTTGCCTACTGCTTAGCTTTGAGCTGCATTAGCCAATATGAGCTAACATCGCATCGCAACTTGATTTCATTTGATTCCATTTAATTCGATTTGACTCAACCGCTCAACGGCATCGTTCAACTTCAGCTTCAACCGAACCTTAATGACGATCAGGATGACGATGACGCTGGCTGTTGACAAAGGACGAAAGATTCGAGTATTTCACAGAAATGAGATTTTCAAAATTTGCCCATTGCGTGTACACACTGGTCTATCGTCCACCTATTATCTCTATAGCTGTGTAAGCTGGTAATCAAGAACACCTTCTTCTGGTCGCTGGGCTGTGGAATACGAAATTGTAAAATTGGTAACAACGTCCAAGTCTAATTCCAAGTACAAGTAGGCAGTGCCTCTACTATTTACCAGTTTGTTTTCTATTGTCAAGTTGCAAGTTGCGATTACGCTACGATACGAGACGATTACGATTACGCTAAAAGCAAAGTGTTGCTTGCTCTCAAGTTGCAAGTGATACGCGATCATGTTCTCTGTTGACTTTATGCTTTGAACCATGTTTACGCCGCAGGTGGTGAGTTTGGTATTATATTTAATCTTAGACAATATTTATCTCTCTCACTAGTCACAGTCCTCCCTCCTACACAACAACCGCTCCATTCCTACCTCCATGCATCGAGTCCACCACCCTACATCGTACATCACATCACACAAGTGCAAGTACACCCAAGCGCCTAAACATATGTACATCTCATCGTCATCGTCAGAACATGCTTTTCCTCATTCACTGTGTAATTACACGAACAAATGTTCTTTGATGTTGGTCTTCGTATGAGCGAAGTGCACTGAATCGATTTAATCCAACACTTCCGCTAACAAATAGACTGCAAGGTAGACTAAACTAAACACTAAGCTCCATTCAACTCTCCTACACAAAGGCAAAGGCAGAGGCATCATGCAATATCATTCAATGGATAAAGACAGACAGATTATAATAATATATTTACACCGGGAGTTAGCGCCGGGAAGTTAAACGGTCAATCTACGAAAAGCAGTTAGGAGAAGGCGGAGTAGGTTCTACACACACACTCAATTCCCAATCTCATTCTCATTTCTCAATCTCTTAACACATTTCTCAACCTTGAAGGCAGAATGTTAGAATTTGAATTACAATGTAAGAGCAAAAGACAGCAAGGTAGGAATAGGAATCGTCGTGGTAATAGAAATAATAGCAATGGCAATAGGAATAAGAACAGCGACTGAAAGAGCAGCAAGACAAGAGACTTGAAGGTTTGAAATCTCGTCTACACTCCAACTTCTTATACGGCGACTGGCAGATAATAGAAAAAATATAAATTTATCTATTCTTAGTCTCGGCAGAATGCAATTGCAATTGTACTCTAGACCGTGTATTGTGCTTTGCATTGTGTGGTGAAGGAATAACAGCACAGCTATTACTTCTTCTATTTCAGCCATTACTATATAAGAACAAGAACAGAACCTACAACTCTTGTCGTCGTTCGTTACGACTCACGAATTCATTATTAACTAACAATACTTGTAAAATGTAATCATAATGATTTGAGTGGACACATAATATTCACGTGAGAAGTGCTATGCTCCTATGTAATGCTGGACGACGAGAGTACCTGTGCATAATAATTACGTGTACTTCTCCTGGGACATGCCAAGCCATTCAACTGACTACACTGAGTGCTTTATGTACATTTCTCTAGTTACACTTTCGTCTTGTTCCTTCTGCTACTTACTTACTATCTTTAGCGTTTCAATCTTTCATTTGTCTCCTTTGGCTTTGACTCTTCGGCTGGGCTTGTGGTTAGTAGGTTTAAGTTAGGGAAAAAATACATGCAGCTTCGGTCCACCTTGAAAGACAGCACGTGTTAGACTGAAAGGACTTAATTGTCCTAGCCCAGCCCAGACAATGAGAAATATATCAATCGAAATCCAAGTTTTTGCTGCCACCACCAAGTCCACCACGATCACTGCCACCACCACTACTCCACTGCAGTCACTCACAGCAATTTAGAGACAGAGGAGACCATAATATTAATTCATGCCTTAAATTGACTTCATACAGACAGGCACAGCCGATAGTGGACACAACCAAGTTAAACACATCGAGACCAAGAAAAGAAAGGTCCCTTTATTGTTATACTTACGGAGACCTATTCCCGATATGCATATAGGGACAACGGACTTGGGCGCATATAACACAGCAGTGCACAGTGAGTAGCACAGCAGCAAGCAGTGCAAGACAATAATTCCTTATTTTCCAGCATCCACTTCCACAATCTCCATCATCAACTTTATTATGACAAGTTAAGGAAGGGCTTGGACGCTTCGCTTCAAGTGTATTACAGACTCGACCGTACAATTGCTACTTGTCGCCTAACCGAATCCAGAATAAAATATGTACCTTACCATAAATGCCAGAGTATTGAGGATTGCAAGTGTGAGCGCGAGAGTCAAGTCCAAGCCAAACCAAACCAATACCTTGGCTGGTGGTTGTGTGAACAATTTTTGATACAGCGACAGTTACTTACGTAGGTACGTAACTTAGTATCTGCATTGTGTGAATGTCAAGCTCATTGCATGGCGTAGGCGTGCCTATTTTTTGTGACACATCCTTAGTTTGGCCAGACCAGGGAGGTACGAAGTGCTCACGAGAAAGAGTTATTAGCTATTGAAAGAGCCCGTGGGCAAGTAGCACTGGCAGCAACACCAATCTGTACATACGCCAGAGCTATTTCCAAAATCATTAGTGGAGTCAGGTAAGCAAGGAATATGAAATTAGCTCGGAGTATCTGCAACAGTTGTGTCCTACCAGTGCATACAAATCCACACAACATTATAATAATTTGCAAATGTGTTTTCATGCTTGAGCAAAAAAACTAATGTGAGGCAAACCATAGCAAGGAAGTAGATATGAGCGTCAATTTGATCAAAAAAATAACCCAGAATTGTAAGTAAAGCAAATGAAAAAGCAAAGATGTGGAGGTCTAGGAGGGAATAAAGGAAAAGTAAAGCAAAGCCAAGCGCAGAGCATTGTTGTTGTGCTCAAAAAAGGACAATTACAGACACTGACAGACAGGAGAGCAGTGGTAGGTAGGCAGGAGGCAGGTAGGTAGGAGCATGATAGAATGCCACTGCGACTTCCACATTCATTACACATGATATGGTCACAAGATAATATTCATATTCACATGAAAATTACGTCGAATTTTCAATGTAATGTGAGATGTTGAGTGGATACAATTTAATGGCAATAATTCATTCATTATAACGCTACCACGTAGACAGAGTCTACCTACGTCCACTGCACAAGGAATACATACGTCCCTTTACACTCACTCCACTGACTGCGGTGAGCTCAAGTTAGTTGGAGGCATTCGATGCGTATCTAATGCTGGCGGACATAATTAATGTGTTGGTCCATGTAATATACTTTCATTATGATATAATAGTTCGGTAATGCAATAATAATTACAGCCAAAGGTTTATAAACTAGAAAAATTATTCGCTTTTTTGTGCTAAAAGCAAAAAAAATTATGTTATCATAATTACTCAGGAGAGTTAGAGAAGGTGTACGTATGACATGTAGCCTTGGAAGTGGGTGGATAGAACGAGGCGATATAGGAATCACAGGTAACCTAATATGACTAGTTAAAACCAGAGACCAGAGATCTTAATTGATCCAAATGATCCACATGATGAAATTTCAATATCGGCAGCTTATAAGGAGAAAAATGATTATCACTCTGCATTATTTGCTCCACTTTTTACCCAACTCGGGGTACACTGCTTGGAGGTGACTCTTTTCAGTTTTCCTTGCTATTCCTTACTCGCACTCACTCGTCGTTTCCACCAAATGTAATAATTGTTTATTACAAACGGTTTACAAGCACAACCTGCAACCTTCCAACACCAACACCAGCACAACACACAATCATCCACGAGTAATGTGTAACAGTAACGGTTAAGATGATAATGCCCTGTCTTCCCATATCACATCCCTATCCTCTGTCTCTCTCTCTCGTTCTGCTTATGTTTATTCATCTATTCAGGTTTCTAGAGTTGCACTTGTCTAATTGCTAGTTTAAGTTCCCGTCCGGATGCTACTAGTTGCTTTTTACTTGGAAAGTAGGCTGGTGTGTTGGACTGCTCTTGCTTTGACTGCTACCAATGCACTTGCTCTTCCACTGCCGTCCAATGTACATCTCAGCCATCTGTCCATCTCTCTCTCTTTGTAATGTCTATACCCATGAATTAAATATTTAAAACTTTTTCCTCGACAAAATGTATTCTTGTTCTCGAAAGCTTTCTTCCCACAAACAGATTTCATGCTTTATTAGGCTCAACAACCGCCTGCCGACCCATTCTTTTCATACTAATAATGGGTGCCAATTTCCACTGAGACAGCACCAAACAGATTAGAAACGTCAACGTCTTGTCGTTCCTCTTAGATAGCCATGACTGGATGCTGCACTATTTTCTATCGACACATGCGAGGAGGAACAGAAACCTCAAGTCCGCAGCATAATTTAAATGTCGAGGAAGGAACTCATATAACAAACTCTACAAAGATAAGAAATCCAATGCCAGTACCAACCTTGTGGTAATTGTGATTTAATTTCCACTCCGTCTTGCCAAGCTCCAAGGGCTAGTCCGACAAAGAAGAGTTGCAGCAATTGCTTCATTTTAGTCCATCCTTATCCCTCTCCTGAAAATAAATAAATAAAAAAAGGTTAGGAGGTGCATTTAATTAATTTTATCAAAGTTTGCACAACTCCATCATTCAATTTAAATTTTTCTCTGCGAATGTAAGGATACAAGTTGAAATTCAAATCAAAAACTCAATGGTACGTGCAACTTAGCTGAGCATAGCGTGACTACATGAAAGAACATTTCTTGAGTGTCGCATCAATTGTAACTCTATTATTATTGCTGCATATTACTTAGTTTTAGTGAGTACCTAGCTAATGCATTTATACCTCGCATTACACGCCACTACACCACATTACTCTCTAAGTCAATGCCAAAATGCCAACAAATCGACAAACGCCAACCTTTTGCTCCATTCTACTCTGTGTTTAGGTCTACGAGGTGATGCACTGTGCTGTACTGTACTTTAAGCACTGCATTACCATGTAAAAGGCAGTTGAAAAAAGTTAAACCTCTCCATTGGAGGATGAAGGATAAATACGGAGCACACGGAGAGTCCGCATAAAAGACTTTTCTTCAACTGGTATCATGCAGTACATCGTACGTTCAGCTAAAATAAATAATATGAAACTCTAATTAATGTCCAAAACAAACAACCAAAGGACCAAATCTCATTACAGAAAACCATTAAAAATTTTAAATGTTATAGTATAGTCCTTCACCTGTTTTCCCATAAATACGTATTACTGCCACGGTTACATGTGTGCATAGCTTCACCATGTGTGTAAGGCAGGCAGGTAGTGTGAGTTAAAAGCCGGACTTATGGACGGAATACAGTGGAAGCGTGTCTATGTAGAAATTAGTGGTCGTAGTACATGCATGTATCTACGTGGATGTGCACACAGAAATGCATAAACAAAGCACAGTGGGTATATAATTTCACAGAGGACGATTTGGAATAAAAGTCAGAGAACAAGAGAACCACCAAATACAGAAGGCAAAGTTAAACAAAAAGAGATTCGGGAACCCATATTTTTTAAAACAAGACAGAAAGCATTAAGGAATAACCATTGAAGCGTAGGGGCGAGTCAAAACAGCCCACCTCAAGACTAAACACTCCTGTCAAGTCATCCTGCCTGCAATGCGCCCGACCGACCAGGCCTTACTAACAACAACCAATCTAAGAAATCAACAAAATCTATTCAACAGCTTAGGCTTAAAGACTTAAAGGCAGAAGCAAAGAAAAAATATCCTTCGTTTCCTCAGGGCAAAGGTGTAAAAGAATATTGAAATCCCACAGGTAGGTTTTGGCATAGGATTTCGAGATATTTTATCCCAATAGTCCGTGTGGTGTGTCAGAGTTGGGTAGAGTATTAGTGCATTAGGCATGGCATATGGTCTATGGTCTGGTCTGGTCTGGTCTTTACTACGCTTTGGTTTGGCTTCACTTCACTTGGCTTCGCTTGGCTTTTGGTTCTCATCAAGTCACAAAACCTCCGATCAACATGTGAGGCTGCGTCTCGTTCCTTGTACAATTAAATGCCAGCTGAACACATAGCTATGTACGCGAAGCATAATGCAGTCATGTCAATATATCTAGTTGATGGCTGACGTCAATGGATATAATTTCAAATGGAAAAGCTAAATCTCAGTTTACCTATATTTTATCCTCAATATCATTTCCAATCAAACACCACACGACAGGCAGAAAGCATGTCACACATGCAATCCAACCAAGACCAACATCTCCGATCTACAGACAGAATCCATTGCTTGGTGCCCATAGTGCTTTTATACGATAACAACTGCTAGTAAAACCATACCCATCGTGTAATAAAAGGCAAAATGATGTGGAGGGCTTGATGTTAGCTGCTCAATCTGGGATATATATGGGTGAGAGAGACACTGACTGATTTACGAACATTATTGATTCCCAAACTTCTTTTTATCTTCCTTCTAGGCAACTTTCATAACAAGGGATTGGCAATTGCCACTTTGGCACGCTTCCGTTATAGCACACGAAACACTTGAAATGCTCACATTCAAACATCAAATATCAAGCATCAAACATACCTCTGCCTTCCCTGCATGTCTATATTCAATATTATTATTATATATTCCTCGTAAATAACTCATGTCAAATACACTCTGACGATCATGTTCTTTTCATCTCGCATCTAGCTCTCACGTCTACCCAGAAAAAATCACCAAACGCCGACAAAATGCTCAAATACCAAAACCAAATGCCAAGGCAAATACGCGATATACTGACGACTCAAATCATTATATATTTTTAGTCCAGCATTTCAATCCTCAGCATTCCCACCACAAGATATCAACCACGTTCGATTTATTTCCCTGTTCAATGCTCAGTGTCTGCATGCCACATTGCTAGATGTTGTATTTGGATTGCGACTGAGATTGAATTCAACGATGCGATGTTTTTTGAACATACTCAGCAAAATTTCTACCTTGAAGAGAATCGTGAAATGAAAAATCCATTATGTCGCTCACACGTTTCAATAATACTCGGCTTGGACAAATTGTACAGTAAGAAAAAATGCTGGTAGTAATGATAATGTCAAATTATATTTAATAATATTGGACATTCAATTTTCGCTCTTCCGCCCATGGATGACCACTTTATAATTTGCTGTAACTACCACTTGAAGCTACTTTGCTTTCAATGTTATTACGAATGACGAACGACGACCGACCGCAATCACAATCACACCAAGTAACCAACAGCCAACAACACCCACCCAGGCCGACAGCCGAAACGATACGCCAACATACAAAAAGACACGAACCACACTTGGACTTTAAAACATTTAAACGTCCAACAATCAAATTATAATGAATAGGGAATAGAAGAAGCGACAGAAAAAACCTAGGAAAAAATCATGTTTAATCTTGAAACTTTTTATAACGCAACGAACGAAACAGCTATTTTTTAGGAATTTCAAATTTGAATTTAATGGCAGGTAACGATGTTGAATGTAAAAATATGATTTCGATGCCCTTGGCAGATTTTAGTCCCCTTACTCAAGTCAAGATTCATTATCGCAATTGGCAATTATTTGCAATCTGAAAATCTCAATTCAATTATGTAGTGTGCTCCCCTGCAGCCCTTACTTCCCTATATGTGCCTAATGATAATGTCTCTACCGCTGGCAGTACAGGTGAGCATTGCCTTACGAATGTTACACACTAATTGATTATTTAATTTTTATGACTTCTTATTAAAAATTAGCACTAAATAGAAATATTCGTGCCAACTCAGTCCATTTAACTGAATGTAATTTTCAGCTAATTAATATTTAAACGGTTGCAAGATGCTCGCAAGTTCCAAGTAAGGTATGTAGGTAACTCACTCACTTACCTTTACCTAGAGAAATGTATACCTGCGCCTAATACTCCATGTTGCTCTTGCTATTGCAGTTGATGCTTATGTACTTACGTAGGACGAAATGAAGATGGAAAAAGATCCTGCTGAGACTGAAGCTATTAAATGATGGTTTCATTCATTTTCATTAACTCATATATGAAAAGAAAACAATGACCATGTATTGAATAATGCCACAATTGAATACTAGACTTTTCTGTTTCTGTCTCTGTATCTGAAGACGCATCTCAGTACGTCTGTATGGGATCAGTATCCTGATGCATATCCACTGAAGCACGTACATAGCTCTTTTACTCTGACTTATTACTGCTCGTGTTCAACTTGGTCGACTATGAGTGTTTCACACACTGGGCCTGGGTTCCACTGCAAAGGTTCTCAACATATTTATTTGTTTATTTATGCATTCAGCATTTTAATTGGGAGAATGTGAAGATTTTTAGAATGTCACCGAAACCTAGTTGCCCTTATGCTGTGCAGTGCTTCGCTTTGCCTCATGCTTTCAGTCAGAGTCACAGTCAGACGCTCATGCTAATGCTAATACTATTAACGAAGAGGATAATAGCCAATGCGAAAGAGAATAATATATTTTTTACGAGGAGCTATAATGTTATCCTATGCACCTACCTTTGCAATTACGTATGTAGCTCGCTCAGTTTCATGAGCCCACATGCTCTCATTAATTTCTTTCCACCTCTTCACAATGCAATATTTATGTTGATTCGCATAATGACTCATATAAAAATTCATTATGTAATGTTAATTAGAAATCTAATAAGGACTGTCTTGCATTCTAATGTTAAGTAGGTAAGTATCAACCTATCTGTCCACTCTCCATACCTACGAACGATCACAGTACTACCTGTCCCAGCTCATTTATGATATTATATTATTACTCTGTTCTGACTCTATCAGTCTTGATTTTCATTACATTATCATTAT
The DNA here is from genome assembly GCA_036851915.1 of Ptenothrix huangshanensis. NCBI lineage: Eukaryota > Metazoa > Arthropoda > Collembola > Symphypleona > Dicyrtomidae > Ptenothrix > Ptenothrix huangshanensis. Next base: position 28,556 of record JAAXYX010000298.1, read on the forward strand.
GATATTATTATATTAGTGGACATCAGGAATGCAGCGCACACACTCACACAACTTGGCCTAAGAAAAATTCAAATGAATCTCGAATCGGGAGAAGGAGAAGTGTGTAGAAGGCGAAGAGGCAAAGGCAAGGGTGTTGGTGATGGTGTTACTGTCTCTGTAGCTGTTCCTAGTTGGCTATAATTCTATTCTAAATCACATCATCCACAAGTGATACTTGTTGAATGTTGGCAGTGGAAACCAATAGGGAAACTATTAAACATGAGTGATCTGAGGTTGCAGTCACCGCATACAATAGCCCATCGACATCGTCATCACAATCTCCACATCGTCGTCGTCATCAAGTCCTCACTACAACTAAAACTACTACCACTACTACTACACAACTCACATGTGAAGAAAAAACACGAGATGAAGGCTTCAATTGAGCACTGAGAAGCCGCAAGGGATTTAGATTTATTTTCTTTGACAAACCCTCAACTGTTCTGATATGTGACAAGACAACCCTCATGTGTCTTATAAATTATAGTAAGTGTAAGTACACCTATTTACTCCCTAACCAATGCTGCTAATATCCTATCCATCCATCGCGCTCTCCGTCCACTGGTACAAATAGAAAGACTTTCCTCCCAGAGTCAGCATCAGAGCAGTGAGTCCACTCCATCCCCTTCGGCACCCCTCCCCTCCTTCCCCTCCCTCCCTACATACATCGTTAACTTTCGCCTAGCCCTGTAGTTAAACACGTTGGTATTGAAAGACTGAAAGCCTGAAAGACACCCTTCCTCTCAGTTCCTGTTTTCCTGCCACAGCTACAAGTACCCAAGCAATCCTCAGCCAAGCCTATCCTCAAGAATCAAGAATAGGGGCTGCATCTGCAGCAGATCAGTCCTTTTATAACTACGTCTTGTCTTCCGAAAATACATTGTACTGCTCCAAAGAAAAGCAATTGTACATCCACAAACCAAGAAAGATCCTAAACCTAAACCCAGGACCATCCTTACTAGCAGCCACATGTGAGCGTACCCGATCCATCTAAATCCAATTCAAAACATGCTAGCCTGCCTTTCCATCTCTGTCTCTGTCTTTAGAAGGTGGATACACACACTGACAAACACACTGAACCCAAGCCTTAAGAAAAGTAAAGTGAAGTTGAAGACTTAACCTAAACTCGACCGATGAGTGCACACGAAAAAAGATGTTTTCTGTTTTTCGATTTAGACATGCATATGTGTATAAGCATATGCCTGTTGAGATAGAGAGTACTGCATAATAGAATAGTTGAAATAAATCTATAGGTAGTAGAGGAGAAGAGAGTTGTGTAGATAGAAGGTTGAACAAAACTAAAAGGAAAACCTTTGAGCCTGGTGCGTAATGGGAACTGGTAAATGGTAAATGACATGGAGCGTACATAAACAAGCGAAGATAACAGAGTAGGGCACTATGAGAGATTTACAATTACAATTACTACTACAACGACGACAAGACAACTAACGTAAAGGCAAGAAAAAGTAAAAGAAAACTGCCTTAACCAGTATATCGTTGAAATGCATCTAAATCTGGAAGATTTCATGCTCTTTTTTCTGTCCCAGTCATCATTGCATTACTCTTGCTTTGACTTCAACGTGAGCATCCACTGCTTTTCTATTTTCCCTTAAAACGCTCTTCATACAGTCTGTCACTATCGTCGTTGCTATTACTGTTCCATCCATTTTGCTATTTTACTGCTCAGCATTTGTAAACCAAAGCCAAGTCAAAGTTAAAGTCAAAGTTTTAGGTTTGTGAGCCGTCAGCAGTCAGCAGTGAGGATAATTTGGGGCTCGACTAACACTAACCATTATATTATTGCAGCCCTCTGTGACCTATGTGTCCATTATACTTGTCTCCGTAAATGCCACATTCACATCACCAATCCAATCCAGTTCAATCCAATCCAAATCCAACGGCCAACCTAATCCACCTAAACTAAATACCTAGCCGTCTCACTAACAATGCTACGAGTTCAACTTGTAATACACAGCTCCATAATCTTAGTATACCACCAGTATACCTTTACCACAAAAATGCTTTCATTCCATTTTCTGGTCTCTTTCTGTTTCTGTTTCTCTGCTCCTGCCACATTCAAATATTTCAAGACCAACAAGTAGAAGACCTTTCCTTAATTCCACACACTTTAAAGTATGACACGTTTATAACCGACCAACAGACTGCGTAAAAGCATCAAATCAAGCATCCTGTCCTCGTCCTCTCCTGTCTGCACATCCGTCTACGGTCTACATACATCTCTCTCTCTCTTATACTGAGGATAACTAATTCTGCTCTACAATCTGCAACCTCTGCTTTGAGTAGACAATCCCATATACCACCACGGCTCTAATGATATACTACAGTACCCATTGCCACTACCCATGTAGTCGAGCATAACATTATAATATTATGAGCCTATTATATTTGGGCATTTGCATTTGGCATTTGGCATTTGTGTATTTATTTGGGATTTTGTAAAACGTGATATACAATGAAGCGCGGTAACTTGGGCTTCGCTTCGTCCCGCTTAACCGACATCCTTGGCAATGAGCACAGAGACAGACTCAGACTGAAGACTTGCGACAGAAGAATTCAAGACACAAGATCAAGAGACGACCTCAAATATTTCTATTCCCTTATGACTCAAAACTCTAAAGCTCATCCTTCTTACTCCCAGTTCACGCACGTACATAAATATAAATATAAACTGGCATCAAAAAAACAACTAATGTCGCTGTTCTTCTTTGTTTTTTCCTTTTGTCTTTGTTGTTATTGTTATTGTTTTTCTTTTCTTGATGATTATAACTTTAGCTTTGGCTTTAACTTTAACCTGAATCTGTGGCAAAAAGAAGGAGACGAATTATCTGTACAAGAGCCAAAACCAGCCAAGCATCTTGCTCTCCGCTCACTGCTCTCCGCTCAGATACCTGCATTATGATGAATGCTAATTTGGATTTCTCACACACGATTAACTCGAAACAAAAGTCTTAATTTTATGGAAAGAGAGGGAAATAAAATAAATTTTCCCCCAAAAGAATGTCAACAGCACAATGCTTCCTATCCAATGTTCGTCTCCTTCTTTGGTCATTTCGGATAAATGTCACCTCATAATTCAGCATACCAAACAGGATTTTCGGCCTTAAATCAGTCTCGAAGAGTATTTCTCTTATTTTCCTTCAACATTTACTACATGATTATCTTTTTTTCCATGAAAATTACACACTTCATGACATCAAATCTGAACAAGAAGAAAAAAAGGAGAAAAAAGTCTTTGACATACATGAGTACTTGAGCACATGCACTGTCGTTTTTTTACTCATGCAAAGAGCAAACAGCGAATTCAATCTCTAACCCTGCCTGCACATACAATCATATAATTATACATGGTATGTCTAATTCCTCATACATGCATACTTACATGCATACATACACATCTACATTGTGTGTATCTATCTTCTATTACTAATACTCTTCGTATTTCGTTAAGCGCTCTCTCTCTCTGTCTATCTGTCTGTTTCTCTCTCCCCCTCTTCATTTTCCTAAGTAAATATCCTCACACATGTTTAATTTAAATGGTATGGTTTCGTACTTCGTCCTGCATACCTTATTCCTGTACTTACTCACATTATATGCAAATAATTCACAAATTCACAACCACGCAAGCACAACACATAATTGTCACACATTCTCCCCTATAGTAAAAGTAAACACTGATTTCTATAGGTATCGAACACGCAAGCAAAGTTCCTTCAATGATCAAGCAAACAGGGTTTCTTTCAAGGGAAAAACAACGTCAACATTACCATGAAAAAGTGAAAAAACAAATTATTTTTTTAACGACGATGTGCAAGACTTATCCGACTTATCCTTTATTGTTGCGATACGAATGCGACGCGATGGATGATGAACATTTTTTATATTTTCGTCATGATGTTGTTTGCGATGATGATGATGATGATGATGATGACTGTTTGTCTTTTGTAGAAAACTCTCAATTTATAATTTATAATTTGACCATACATACGAATTACGGATTACGAATTACGTTATGAATCTCGCCACGTTGACATCGATAGTCATTTGGATAAGTTTTATAGAGTGTTGGTACGTGTGTGTTTCTGGGTTCCGTAGGAGTAATTGTAATTGTGTGATTGTGATAGTAATAGGAATAGCAATGGAGTCGTTTTCTTTGAGTTTCGTTCTTGTTCGCCATTCGATGCGATGCGATGAGATGAGAAGACAAAGATGGAGCAAAACATGGTATCTATGTCATTGCTTCATGGGTTTTATCAAATTATTCACCACCTTCTTCTACCTGACGATAAATACAATCTACCTTTATAGCTACACAGATAGCCATATAATAGCAACATCAACATCCACATCAACATCAGCTGATCACCATATTAATGGACTCTATAACGAAGATGTGAGGTGACAACTTTTTTTCAATTACCTTCAAATCATGATGAGATAATATTCGCGTATTTGTTTTCAACATAGGATTGCACATGTGAGTGTGTGTGAGCCGTGCCATATGGGAACATGAGAATTTTGATGCCAATATAGGTGCCTAGATATGTCGTGGCATGTATGTACTGGTATACAATGCTTGGAGAATGCCACACCATACGACACCACGACAGAGGCAAAGTAAGACGTGGTGTGAGATTGCAAAATCAGCTGGATACAGAAAGCAGAATACAGGACAGACAGGAATAAGAATATAGAGAATGCAGTGAGGCAGAGAAGATGCTGGCTCTGGCCCCATGCGTCCTCTTCTCCATTTTTACATTAGCATTTACATCCACCTTATCTTTATCTTTAGCCCGATGAATTAAATGTGTGCCTACGTTCCTCATCCTCACAAATTCACACTCGACTAACTAACCATTTTTTATTTTTCCTATCCATGAGCACAAAACGAGACCAGAACCAGAACCAGAGCCAGAACCAGAACCAGAACCTGCACCAGCACATTTAATTTTTATACGATAGAAAATTGCTCCTGTGCCTTCATCTTCCACTCTACTCTGCTCTCCGTCTACCTCACTCACTCATCCCATTTTTTCTCTAGCTTGGCTCTTGTTGTTGTTGCCTTTGCTATTACTATTGCTCACGCGTTTAATAAACCTATCTACGTGATATAATGAATGGCGAGACAAGGAGTCTGGGAGAATAAAAAGTATAAATACACTCTAAGTTGATGCGGCCGCTGGTGTTGGTGTCGGCGCTGGTGATTGTGTTTTGCAAATGAAAAGGAGATTCGAAGAAAGCTACATAATGAATGAATTAAAATGGCCTGGTGTGATGATTTGTATGCGGCGATATTTGTAGGATATGTAATAGTTGATAGCAATAGGTGCGGCAGAGGCAAATGCAACGCAACGGCAAAGTCAACTACAACGAGCAACGGCAAGTCAATGAAGAAACTTATCTTTTTTTCATCCGCACATTAGTATACATAACTTTGAAACAACTAACAACTTCTGTTCGTTTTGATTCGATTCCGTAGGTACCTGCTAGTCTGCTACCAACACCAACACCAACACCTACATAGATCCACATACTCCGTATCAATATCAGCACCACTGCCAGTAGACGTATATCATCGTGTCGAGGTATATAAAGTATAGCATGCAAGGTTCTATAGTGGCAGTTGTAGCAGTCAGTTCAGTTGTTTAACATTTCAGAGCTCAGTTTCTGTTCGAATTGTGAATGATCAATGTGAGTGATTTCGTACTTTGTGCTCTTGCTGAGAGCGGCGCAGATTATCCACTTCGACTTGGATTGGATTGAGCCATTAGAAAACTATAGAGGCATACTACGTCCTCATTTGATGTGGTTGTTCTTGAAGAAGACCGTGATACACGCACGTACATCTATATCTGCGTATTTACTATTTACATTTTACATACGTAGGTAGTTTACTACTCACACGTACACATTACGTAGTCTTATTAAATGGATTCAAGAATAGAAGTGGCAAAAATGATCTCCTCTATAAAATCGCACTCTCATTTGCCTCACTTTGATTTTCCTTGCATTATTATTTGCATTGTATTCTATTGCATTAGATTAGATGTAATTGCGCCTGCATCTTCCCATTCTATTTCTATTCTCTTTCTATTTCTGCCTCTACTAGACGTCATCTATTTTGTCTTTGCATTATTTGTCGGCTTATCTCAAACCCCAAAATGAATTCAGCGTTTCAAAATATAAATGATTTCTTCTTGTTACCTCACTTGCTCATCACTCATCACAGAATGATATGTGCTTCTTACTCGTGGATTAGATTGGATTGAATTGCATTGTGAGGTGGTATTTAAGAATTTACATGAGCAATGCCTTTTTCGTCTTCTCAAGTCGAAGTGAGTTCTTTAAAAGACTTAAAGAGCCGCAGAGCAGGGCAGAGATGGTCGCACTAGGGAGCGCGTAGGATATCACAAGTAATTATTTACATGAACTAAATACACCTCAAGTTACCTAACTTCTTGGCACCTGGACAATCTGACTCTGACTTTAATATTAACATTAAGAATAAGACTCGTTAAGTATGCGTACACATCCCATCCATCCACTTAGCCTTAGAGTACAATGAGAACTAATACTAATATATCAATATATATAGCAAGGTACCAATATACAATAATATATACTAATAGCGAGACCAAGCAAAGTCAAGCAAAGCGAAACAAATCACCAGAGAGAGAGAGAAGTGAAGAACTTGTTTATTGCTTCCTGCAAATGAAGCCTTTTGTGAGAATCTGTTTGTGACTGTGAGCTGAAATTATGTATATTCTATGAATCTGTGAATCTAAAATGTATAATTTAGCAAGGTGTACAGCTTAGATAATGATGGTTGTAACACTCATTAACCCGGTATACCTCACCTATAGAATTATAGAGATACACCTCAACTACATGATCAACATCCCTTTGTGTACATACGGTGATAGGCTACAGGTAGGTAGACAGACACACAGACATCTCAGTACAAGTTCCCAAGCCAGTTTTCCTCCGCAGTCAGTAGTGGTTGCTGTGTGTAGCTGCAGTTGTAGATTTCAGTTGTCTTGTAGGCTGCACTGTAGGTTGCACTCGTGAAGGAAGACAAGAACAAGTCCGTTGATTTTTTTTAAACTCGCATGAATAAATGAATTGATTCTCATTCTCAACTCCATACTCCATAACTCGGCGAGATATACGGGGTGCCTACGAGTAATATCAGGTAGGCAGTGTAGTGGCAGTGGCTTTGAACCTACCTATAGCTGCACGTTCAGTCATGTAAAGTTTTATGGACAAGATTTCTTGCCACATGGCTACGACTCATTGTCAGGGGTAACCGTAACAATGGAACAGTTTAAAGGAAGTCATGGCAACGCAGCACAGGTGTTCTCCTCTCAAGCTGTAGCCATTGCCAAGCTTAACTTATATTATTGACGACGGAGGAGAGTTGGAGCTGTTCGACCAGGCGGCTAGGCCCTAGGGTCATGACAGCAGGTTTCTTTCTCCGTTCCAATGCCTTCCGGCAATTCACCATTAGTCTAACTTATCATCCTTAGCCCAGTAGACAACTATTAGTTTCTTCTAATACTTTATTTCTCCATTTAGACATTTCCTTGGCTCACTTGGCCTTCCCTTCCCTGGCTTGGTTTGGCTTGGCTCCATGGCTTCCCTCCTTTGGCTTTGCTCTGGCTTTGGCTTGCCTTTGCTTCGGCTTGGGTTCCTTCCTCGTTCAAATACACACAACAGGTCTCCTACCACGTCTCAACAATATATTCTCAAAAGCATCTGCTCTCCTCTTGTTGCTGCTGCGGGTTGTTGCTTTGCTTTGCTTTCGTTTATCTCCCTCGTGTCCTCATCGCTCTGCTCCCCCTCATCAAAGGTCTCCAGCCAGACAACCACCTTCGACTCCATTTTTATTTTTCCAACATTTCCATTTGTGCCGAGTCCCTCAGTTTCCGTACATCGTACTCGGTATTCTCTTCTCGTATTCATATTCACGGATCAAGGGCTACTTGTTTCCCAATCCAAACACTTTGAAAACCACTCGATTTATATTTTTTCATTCCACCAGCCCCTCTCTTCCCCATATCCCCGTCCTTTCAGCTTCTACTTCAACTCGTTAATGCTTCGTGTACACTGCCCAATGTTCATCTTCGAACATTCTACTTTCTGTATTTCTGTCCACGAAAACTGCTGTATGTTGTTTCTGTATTGTTGATTGTTCCATGTTTAAATCTTTAAATGTTCCATAAAAAATGAAAAAAAACTCATACTCATGCTTATTCACGTCCACGGTTCACATAGGCAAGTATTTAGCCGTATCGGACAATCTGAACAGAGTGTAAGTAGATATTATGTAGTTAGAGAAAGAGAAGGAATGCCAATGCGCCTCTGTGTCTGCATTCTCTTCTCCTCTCGTCTCTTCTGTTCTGTATAATATGTACATGGAAAGTCTTGTAGCAACTTGTAACCATCATCGTCAATCGTAATTTAGCATAAATGCTTTAAAAGCATTTTCAGTCCAATTAGCCTTAATTATTTTATCGCGTCGAGGATCATAAGATTAAACACCTGATATTTCCTTGTAACCCTGGGCTATAACTGTGGCATAGCTATGGCTATTGAATAATAGATGTATAGGCAAAAGTTAATAGGTTACTGTACACATAACCAAGAAACAAACAATAGCAATATAAACGACTAATATATAGGAAGCAGTTTATTAACGTATGCTAATAATATTAATAAATAATAGAGAAAAAAACTTATACATTAACTAGTACTGTAGTAAATGCATTAATATTACTATTACGCTATTACAACAAGGCACCATTATAATTGACTGACACTTTCTATGCGTGAATGGAAGAACTGCATATAGGAACTGCATGCAATCGCAATCGCAGTGGTTAAAGTAGTGCTCGTCATAGTTCTGCTGTGGGTTGCATGTATTTTTATTATTTGTGTTGATTTTGGTTTTAGTATTTGTACTCGTAGTGTAGTGCCTTTGCCATTTGCAATTCGGCTTCATTAATTATTCCGTACTAAACTGTTTGTTTATTATTTGTTTATGTGTAAACTAGTTAGCCCAAAGAGATCTCCATCTGCTGATAATCATTGGACTGCCACTGTCGAGCCAAGACTAGCCGACTCTCCTATCATATCATCAGCATCTGCCTCAACATCAACTAACTAAAGCTATGCAGGTAGTATTAGGGAAAGATAAATAAAAATTACACCTCTGTAATTTGCATAGATAAAAGGCATTGGATTTTGCAAACAAAATGCAATCTTTATTTACCAACGGAGATAATAAAAATATGCTGCATACACCCAGCTACACGCATCCATCATGTAGACATACTACACTTCGCACTTGCTATCACACAGACATCCCTGCGTGCATATGCCCATTGAAGAAAATGACGGATACACATAACTACAAACGATACCATATGGGTTGGATGTTGGATGTGGATTGTTGGTTCTTGGCTCTTGGTTTGACAATATAATATTAAGTTAGTGAAAAGCAGGAAAATAAATGAATAATTTCTTTTTTTCGCCTACGATTTTTCCTTAATTATGCGTCCGCAACAGTGAAAGCCAAACTGAAACCAAAAGCAAAAGCCGAGCCAGTAGAGTTGTGACACCACCACCATCACCAGAAGCACAAGCATACAGAACAGAAGCTGGACTCAGAGTATAATTTCTGAGCAATTATTTACCTTCGGCTTCACTATTACAGTCCATATCCACATCCACAATTTACAATCCACTGTCCACAATCCAGTCCACATATATGGAGGGATAGGAATATATGAACGAATGTCATGTGTGTATGCACAGACTCACCACACCACACATACGTAGCTATTTAATGCAGACTGTAATTTGCAGTAGTTAGTACTTTTACTACGTGTTTACATGGTCTAACTTTTTATAATTTGTCTTTAACACAGAATGCGTGCAACTGGAATGACAGAAACTGATCAAAGGTAGTTACAGGATAAATGATTACTATTAGAGAATCATGTTGTGTATGACTGCATGCGACGGTGACTGCTACTGTCACTGCGACATCATGTTACCAAAGCACACGCTTATCTCTACTGCATTTACCTATTCGAGCAAATTAGAAATCTTGGGTTTAAGAGCCCGTAAGACCATGCAGTATTAAACACACTGTTCGCCTAATACCTCAAACATGTACGTGCATTCTGCAGCATTAGCCATCCACCATCAAGCATCAACCATCACCATGTGAGTAAAGTCTAGTTTAGATTAATCCACGACCAGAAAAAACACTTGTTGCTCACGAAGCGCGATGCATTACATTGCATTACAGAGCATTGCATCGCATTCCATCCCGTCGTCTCATCTCATCGAGAGTATCTACGCCAAACATTGAGGACTGAGAGGTAGAAAGTAAAAAAGCAAATTCTGTCAATTTGGAAAATTACTATATTGTGTGTGCCGCGTCTCTTGTCGTAAATTGTAAATTAAGGAATTTGTAATTATGCTCTCATGTCAAACCCAAATCTAAAAAGCAAAAGCTGAAGCCAAGCCAAAGCCATTGCCACAGCACAGGCGAAGACATCTTTAAAATCGAGCGTGTGTGCCTATGTAATTGTAATCTAATGTTTAAACATGATTGTGAATCCTGACAATCACAAATCCCAATCTACCGGCAGATGGGCAGATGAGTTGATCAACATGGATATGGATGTTAAATCTACATAGAATTTTGCTTTTTGCATTATAATGATTATGATTATTGTTTCGACGGTGAAAAGTAGGTCTCCGGAAATGCATATATTATTTTTATGATAAAGTAAATCTATATAAAGTGTAAGGAGAATTTTGCTAAATGATTAAATGTGTGAACAATGGAATGAATGGAATAATTGCTTTGGCTTTTAGGATTTGAACAATAACAACACCGCGTTTTTACTCATCAGTCTCAATTAATATTAATTACTATTTGCTAATTTTCCCCATTTCAAACTTTCTTTTACCGTTTTACGATTTCCGCTCTGGGCGTCGCAGCAAAACTCTTGTCATGCTCATGTTCATGTTCATGCTCATGTCGATGTACTTGTCTGTGGATGTCGAAGAGTCAGTCATCATCGTATAACCATAGAACTACATTATATTATTAAAAGACAATATAGTCATGACGGTTTGCAATTGCATGGCAGGAATTTGAACATGACATCGCGTTTGCATGGCAAAGCAAAGCATGGCTTGTTTCAATTCAACCATCAACCAAACTGTCATTTAGCAGTTTATAGTGAAATACTCATTTCCCCAACGCCAAAATCATCCGTCGTCATTATTTCATCGTCGACGACTGTTTTTTTCATGATCACTTTTCATATTGCAGCTTTTGGTAGGAGAAATAATGTACAAAAGTCCACATTTTTTAATGAATATACTTTCTAGTTTATTAATTTTATCACACAGCAAATCTAAGGGAAGGCGAATGGCAAATGTATATATATAATAAAAATAAAAAACGAGATTTTTAACTTACCGGTTATTTGTACGGGTCCATTATTTAGTCTACTTGAAGCAAATAGACGAGTAGAGATTGGCAGGCATAGACTTATTAAAAAAATTAAAATTCCAGCCCTAAGTTTTATGTTGTTTCTTGTAGGTAATAAACTGAAAGGCTCTTAATGAAACACCAGCACCAGCATCAGCCAGCGAACAAGAAAAAACGTAGAATGAGTCTGCAACCAGAAGAGAGTTTATAACGCAGGAACACAAGTTGAGATTGGAATTGGAAGTAGTAACAACAAATGAACAAACAAATAACAAGGGGATAAGAATCCTTTTGGCGACTTCAAAATCCAACTGATATCATCTGTGGCTTGAACAATGCCGAGTTGAATGCAAGGAGCACACTATGTACGCCGTATTTGTTTTTATCCGCTGCACGTAGAAGTTGGTGGTAGTTGATAGTTCGTAGTAGCGGTAGGAGTTCGTAGTTAATGTTAATAGTCAGTTTATGTAAAGGTATATCAAGTGCAATCAACAAATATAATGTAACAATGGCGTAGTCTGTTTATTTAAAAATCTGCACACAGATCCCCACACAAATGTATCTTGACACACAATTACTATATTTTTATTATCAACGTGTGTGTATGTATCACTTGTCCCTCGTCTAGCACTCTCCTCTGTAGCTAGTGTAGGTAGCACAGTATTATTATTATTAAAAGTTGCTAACAATGACAGTCAGGTTATATAGCTTCTAAAACGCTGAATAAGTATCTAACCTTTCATCAGCATTATCATAAACAATTATTATAATTCATGCAGCTATGTAGCCGAACGTGGAGTAGCAGCAGCAGCTTCAACAATCGTAATAATAATTCTATTTCATTGATTGTTCTCGTTCGAAAAAATAGTCAACGAAAGCCACAGCCAACGCAATGGAGTGTTATCAGTGGCCGTGTGGAGACATTAAATATTTATGTGTCCCACTCTTTCTGTGCCCTGGTCTGTTCAGGTCTCTCTTGGCTTGGCCTCCGCTATGGACAGGTCAACAATGGAAGAAACGAGTGGAAATCAAATTTTTGATAAGGCAGCAAGTTCACTAGTTTGGTTTTCCTTTTAGTTTGGTTGACTCTTGCTCGGTCTGATACGACGATGGCGATTAGGTCGAGATGACGACAGTAGATGACGAGTCAGGGATACTGATATCGATCGATCGATGCAATTATTGCACTCGGACACACAATGTATTCTAATCATTGATGGTGCAGCTTGTTGGAAGACTGTCTGCCAGCGTCCTCAGTCCTCAATTCTTGGCTTCGTATTGTCAACAAATCAAGCCCAAATGTATGCGCACTAGGGAAAAATGGTAACTTGTCTTGTTGATAATATCTTTTTTTATGTCGTACACCAGATGCTCACACAATTAATATCAAAAGCTACGTGGGCAAACCAGCCAGGTATTCTCTTCTTGATTCTGCTCTATTCTCTCGGCTTGATGCGACCGTACGTACCCAATCTATTGTGTGCAGTTGGGCTGAGTGTACATAATACTGCTCTCTTACTGTTTACCCACCGTTGTCTTGCCACTTGATCTCGATGTCAATTTGTAATCATGTCTCTCGGTCTAATGTGGATATTATGACTCACACATCCACTTGAACATTTACAGTTTCTTAATTCATTGACTCTGGTTGACAAAAGTGAACAGAAAAGTGACGAACCCACGTAATAATTCTCGCTTCCTTGTCCCAACTTCTGCTCGATATGGTCTCGAAGCAGTCAACCCAGACACATGTGGGGTGATCAAGTGCCTACCTGGAAGTGATCATGTATTTTCGTCATTAATTGTGCTGACTTGAGTTTGTTTGATGCTTGTGCTAAGCACGCTTGTGTCGTTTCTAAATTCTCACTACTCTAATTCTCACGTAATATAATGTATCATAATATCTAACATGTAATGAGTAAATGAAAGATATCGAATTAAACCATACCGTGCACGATGAACGTCGAAGTGGAGGTGGAAGTAGTCCACTAATGACTAAAGACTCTTGGCTACCTACAAAGAAACACTTGTAAATGCTCCCGGTTACGCTTACAACGAACCGCGTAAACTGTTCCTCATCCCGAACACAATGCAAGCGAATTCCAAAGTGACAGTTTCACACTCTTTAACCAGTTTACTCGGTAATTCCGACGTAAATACAATCACAACAGTCATACAATAGTCAATAACAATTATTACATCCCTCCACTAATAAATGTGTAGCAAAGGTAAAAACTTTTCAAAGCAATTATAATTTTTTCAATTGTTCTTCAGTCGACTGTTCCTTTCTCGTTGCTCATGCACTTTTTGCTTTTGTTTCAGCTTGTTGTTCTTAATAGTTAATAATGTTTTTTCTCTTGAGTAATTGTTTCGATTTAATTGTAATTGAGGAAGCTAAACTAGTTATGTTATCCAATCCAGTCCAAGTGAGTCCAGGCAAACATATAGGAATAGCAATTGCAACCTCGGATAATAATTACTTCGCATCAATTACCATAGAATGTAGTGCAATCAGTAATTACACTTTAATGATAGTTTATTAATGTAAACAATAACAGGGAAACCGTGTAGTACATACGTAAAGGAAGGTTTTACTAGAAATAAAACACTTTTTAGCACTCTAGATGGAAACGGAATCGAATGATCAATGTCTACTTTTGATTTTCGATCAAATTAAAAACGCAAAGCGTGTAATTAATCAAATTACAGCCACTTGAAGACTTGTTCTTGTTTCTCTACATGGTAATAGCTCCGCAGTTGATGGAATTAACCTTCGTAAGTAAACAATAGAACTCGTAAATCGTCCGTTATGCAACTCACAGCACTGTTGAGTGTAGTGTCGAGTAGCGTGTGTATGTATTTCTGGTACTAATGGCGCACTCAATGAAACTTTAATCAATTATTTTTAAACTTGTGTAAACAGAGATAAATAAAATTGGAGATATTGGATTAAAAAAATGTGGAAGGAACGCGAACAGGTCGCTGTACGAACAACGAGGAGCCTATCTTGGTTGAATGCTTCACAGAGACTGACAAGATGCGGAGAACAAGCCGCTCTGTTGGCTGTTGCTTCTCGCATACACTTGCAGGCTACGGGATCCACAATTTTTACTACGAGAGCTGCAGCAACATTTCAGGTTTCTGCCTCATACAATACCTTCGCTACAAAATCTATTAGTGTGTACCTACATATACCAGCCAAGTGAAGCCATATAACCAGAGACGAAGAGGAGAAGCCGAAGCGTGTGTAGTAAAAGTTATTGCAGGGTTGTTAGAAACTTCCAAGCGTTTCGCTACCCACGACCCACAACCAACTAACTACAGTCACATATCATTGCACGGTCAAAGCAAAACCAAACTCCCTCCTTCCCTTCTCCAACATACAGACACTCATATGCATTTTCTAGCCCCAGTCACCAACAACATATTCAGTATCTCTATTCCTCCAGTCACTTCTCCTGACAACAAAACGACTTATATGAAATACCCAAACATGAGTTCTTAGCTTCTTTCCAAACAGATAACAACTTTTGAAGTTTTCAGCCATTCTCCAAGTGTTTGCGTCTGACTCCGGCTCTGACTCGGGCTCTGGTCTCAGCTTAAGATACTGTCGCTGCCTGTCTCAATTGAATCATATCATCCTTATCCCAATTCCCCTTCCCATCCCACGGGTCTTGGACCAGAATTTCACAATTTACGGATGGAACATCAGAACACGAACAGCCAAACAACTTACAAGAGATATGCATACATTTTTTCTAGGATTCGTGCAAGTAAGTAGTATTCTGGGACGTGCACACGGCTACACGGAACCTAACTATGTACAAGTACAAATCTACTGTGAATACTCTCCTATCATCTCATATGTGGTTCCTTCCCTTTCATTCGGTTCAATTTGAATTACAAGAAGACAAGACTCCTGTTGCTCTGCCTGGCTACCTTGGATTTGGATTGCATTACATTACATTGTATTACATTGCATTGGACTGTGCGGCAATGAAGTGCAATGCATTTCATCTCATTTCACAGACAGAACCAACGTAAAGTTTCAATGCTTCCTTTAACAGATCAGAATCAGACATTTAGACTTGATAGCACCAGAACCAGAACTAGAACCAGAGCCAGCATCACGCATTAGGCACTCAATTGAGTTGCATTGAAAAGGAGTTCCTACATCCGACCATACCATGCCACATTTTAGGCAAGCCATGCCAACCAGATTTACTTTTATCCTATAAAATACTGCCTTTACAAGTATCCCATGTTATCTTCTAAGTCCTTCAAGTTATATGGTTCAGATACTTCCAAGTATGCAAAGATACACTCAGTCTGTATACATTAGGTGTACGTGATTACATGTACTGCCACATGCACCTCCAATTCCAGAGAAGCTCAACAGTTTTTTATCCCACTCTATTTGCCTGTGGCCGATAGGATACGAAACGATAGGATGCGATGTGATGGGATGTGATGCGATGTGATGGGTACAAAGTGCCAACGCAAATAAAGTTGATGTTCTAACGAAAACCTTTTTGACTGTGTAGACTGATTGTGAACTCATAGTTTCAACTCAACCGAAAGCAAAGTAAAGCAAAAGCAATGCACGCAAGCTGTGAGAGGAACAAACAAACCTACTTATATGTCAAACTCAGCCAAAATAAGGTTATTTCAACATTTTCTTCGGGTTTTTTCAGCTGCTCTCAAATGCCCCGGATTTACGTAGGTATCCTACTACTTAAATTAGTCAAGTATAGATGTCTAACTGCAGGTAGACCCATACGTACATCCCATATCACTTTAACCCAAAACCAAACCCTATCTTTTGTTGTTTACAATTACACCTACTCTATTTATCATATTTTAAACAAATTCAAAAAATAGCTCGAGTATACAAATTCTTGTTTTTCATTCACCTTTTCCTACTACTCAGTTGAGCATATTTCAATATTTCAATGCTTGCTTTCTATTCCCAGCCTCACAGCCATGGGCATAGGCACGGTCAAAATGCTTATTTGAATGATTGGGTTGGATTTTGGATTGGTGGATGTGAACTGATTGAAAGCAGACGGCAGGAAAAGCAGGTAAAAGGAAGTAGCTTTGGAAATTATTTTAAAGGATTATAAAAACCAACATTTGAATTCAAGTTGTCATGCTACCTTTGTAAAATATACACCTGAGCAGATTAGTGCACAGATAAATATAGAGTTAACTGCATAAGCTAATGTAGCTCGGTAACTGCAAATACATAGGGTGATTAACACATGCTAATCCTTGGAGAAATTGCAATCGTAATACCTGATATGGCCTGAAGAGAAATGCGGCAAGCAAGCTTAATCAATTAAAGCAAATATTTTATCTATAGGGCCGTTACGGGAAGGACTGGCTTGCATTGCGACGTAACTGTATTGCTTGCCTGTCATAAATCAACCATGGAAGGCTTTGATTTTAAGGATTCCATTGAGCACATTAAAAGTGTTCGTGTCAGAAGCAGGATACCAAAGTGCCTAGTTAAAGTTGGTTTATGGGAATAAGCAATAATGAGGAAACTGTAGAAACGAAATGTACATATTATGCAACTAAGACAAATACTAACACGCAGTCAAGTAGATTGGAATGAGGTGTAACGTAATCGTCATCTTCATCAGCACTATCCATTAGTATTTGTCTTTGCCTTTGTCTTTGCGTATTACCCTTGCAATTTTAGTATAGTTTTAGTTGTACTTGTTATGTTCTTTGGTTTATGACTTTAAAATGATTCGAGATTTGAGCTGAAACAAATAACTCGAACTGC
Source organism: Ptenothrix huangshanensis (assembly GCA_036851915.1). Lineage (NCBI taxonomy): Eukaryota > Metazoa > Arthropoda > Collembola > Symphypleona > Dicyrtomidae > Ptenothrix > Ptenothrix huangshanensis. The sequence goes on from JAAXYX010000298.1 coordinate 45,919, forward strand.
GATGTAGATGCCTGATGCTGGTCTG